>CANYLF011486017.1:0-16742 GCA_948193215.1 Bocquillonia castaneifolia | reverse complement strand
TATATATATATATATATATATATATATATATATATATATATATAATGCTTCTTCATTTATTGACATCATATATCATTTTATATTAATTTATCAGGGTATATAAATACACTTAGTATAGCAAACAAATTTGCAACGCATCATAATAAGTGTGACACTTTTAATAATCATATCGCAGTATAACCATCACACTATCATCATCAAAATCAAGTATAATATTAATAACGCACCATGATTGGTAGCTTAACTGCAATATTCTTTACAACCATATCATATTATAATTATCACGCTATCATCAACCATAATGTTTTCCAAAACCATCTCACAATATCAATATCACAACATATCGACAATTCAAACACATCTCTATCATTTAATAATCACAATCACTTCACAAATTCCCATTCTTAATTAATCAAAAATTTTATCCAATACACAATCATCTTAATTCTTTCAATTTCTTACAAATTCACAATTCAATAATACTACATTATTAATTATATCATCAATCGTCACACATAAATGATCTTCCTATGAGAAAGGTAATATCTCCTCATAATTTTCCTTACAATTTCCTTTCCATTAATCACAAATACAACCAATTCACATCACAACACATCATAATCAATTTTGACAATTAGTTAAATTATCTAAAAAAAAGGTTAAATGAAAGGTAACCCGATCGATCAGATCTTTTTCAATTCCACATCTTTTTCAAATTTCACATCTTTTTCATTTTGTGCAACCTCTTGTGCCCATCACCAATCATTCAATTTCCCATCTTTACTTTTCTAGGAGTCATCATAAGTATGAATACTTTCAATCTCATATCTTGGGTTACCAATTCCTAACCAATCATTTAGACAATCAAACTCATTACCAAACCATACACAAACAAGCAAATCAAACAACAACTTTATCCCATCGTCATAATTTTCTCAACAATTCCCTCACAAAAATACTCATTTACTCCATAATAATCTCATATCCCAGTCATTCGCAATTCATTCAACTATCATCCATCCATTCCGAACTTTCTATTCATAATATCATTTTCACTCCACAAATTCATTAAATTCTCACAATATAGAATAATCACATCAACCAAACCACATAAGCAAACAACATAATTAGTATTAATAGTTATTTACTTATTGCATATACCATAATAATTAAATTTACTTATTTATATATCACACAAAAAATATATATTAACATTTAGCATGCAAAACTCAATAATCCGGGGGTATAAGCTGGGTACCCTCACACACACAAAATAACTTATTTCCTCACCTAACTAGCGTTATATTTTATTCCCTCCAATCCTGTTGCTCAGCCAAAACCTATATGAATTCATGTTCAACATAATTTTTACTAATTTTGGGACACAGTTATTATTCAAATTATCTATTTAAAAACACCATTAAAATTATATAAAATAGTTTTAAGAGATTACCTGCATCTAATCTTTAGATTTCAATTGCACCATTGAAATCTGCATGAAAAATTGAGTCAAATAACATATTATGTCAAAAACAAATGTGGGGTCCGCACGTGGGGTCCACATGCGGGGCCCGCTAGTAGGGTCCGCCTATGGGGCCCGCTTGTAGGGTCCGCATGTGGGCCCGCCAAGTCACCGGTGCAGTGGTGTCAGAATTAAATTCTGAAAACACCATCGGACTCCTCTCGAGCTCTAGATCACAGATATATAATCAGTTTTATAAAATAATAAACGAATTTAACAAAAATTGAGAAAATCTGTTTAAAATTTCTTACCTCAAATCTGAAAAATCTACCCAATAAACCATAGCAATATACATCTTAAAAGAAAGCTTGAGAGACCACAAATCTATAGACATAAAATTCATTTGATTCTAACTCCATATGCGAGAGTTATGAGAGTTAAAAATTTGAATGAGTTTTTTTTTATAAAACTAACGAGGCAGACGCCTCTTCTCCCCCTCTCTTTCCTTTTTTTTTTTTTATAATAATGGCTAATTATCACTTTAATTCCTATATATTTGGTAAATTACAACTTTAATTTCATAATAATGTTTCTTACAATTATATCCGAACTGAATGATAAAATTTCTTTTAGATAATATTTATAAATCCGCCAAAATATTTTTATTTATAATTTTATTTTTTTTTATTTTTTATTATTTTTTTAGGATGTTACAGTAGACTATGCAAATACCCTACTAAAAGTTTCCAAGTTAGGTAGATACAACTTTTAAAAGTCATGCAAGAAATAGTTACATTTTGGGATAATGTTCATTATTCAGATACATTTCGAAGCCATCAACTCCCTAAAGGTGTAGAAAAATTTCATCAGTTATGAATAATCACAATAATCAAACATTTAATATAGCAGTAAAAAGATTATTAGACTCTCTTATTTTAATAGATTTATATATACACACACATATAATTTATTTTTTATTTATAAGAAAATAATTTACTTTAGTCCCTTTTCAATTTCAGCTAGTCTGAAAAATAACGTGTGCCACGTATGCAAGTGGTATATTCTCTCATTGTCACCTAGACTAGATTGCAATGCTAACGTTAAAATTTAACATTTATTGAAAGTTGTGACTAGATTATTATAAACATGTCTTCAAAACATATGACACAGATTATATATTACACCATCAAAAGGTAAATGGCAACCAATGAGCTTTGGCTCACTGGTAGTGGGAGTTGTCTCTCACCTTTAAGGTCTCGAGTTCGAACCCGGGTCTTCCAAGCTCGTTTAAAAGGATCTTGTCTATTGGATCCCACCAATAATAAGTGTGGAGGTCCACACCCTAGATTAGAAAAATATTAACTCTAACATTCTAAAATTTCTGACTTCATAGAAGCAAAATCACAATAGGAAACATTTCAAAAAAAAAAAAAAGAAGGTAAACGGTATTACACATCATTTTAAAGTTGACTAAAATTAAAATAAAATGAAAAGATGGTAGAACAAATTGATATAATTTAAAAACATTAAAAATGATAATTTACCAAAAATTACTATTATAATAAATGTTTTTCCTTCAATTATTGGATAGTATAAATATTTTTTTTTTCATATAATAGTATTTTGAGTCAAATAAACCATCAAAAACAGTGCTATTTGATAAAATGAAGTAATGGGTGACATCTTATAAGTCATCGTCCTCTTTAACCCTATAAGGTTTTTGCTTTTTTATTTTAAAATATGATAAAAGAGAACGACATAAAGCTCGAAGACCTAAGAGTGGAATAAGGAGCTCGTGGGGGTTGTTCATTCATAATTCTTTGACTGCTAGTCAGCAGTCACACCTACCACCTTATCGCATCATTTCAATTAAAATTATTTTTATAGCCCCATTAGTTTCATTACAAAAATATCATCATATTTAGATGGGGTTCATTAAACAACCCTTATCATTTTTATCTCATAATATCAGATATAATTATTTTTTTTCTAAAATACAAGTACAATTATTTTATACTCATAATTTATATTATAATTATTTTATTACCTGGTTAGTTTGATCACGAATGGGCACCAAGTATGTGACAATTTTTTTATTATGATATTAATTTTAATTATATTTATTTTATAATATGGTCAATTTAATCACAGATAACCATATTTCGGTGGAATTGGTTGATCGATTCATAAACAACATCTTCTCATAATTTTTGTCATAATTATTTGGTAAAAGGACCAAATAAGCCCTTGAACTTTTGATCAAGGATTTTTTAAGTCCCTTAACTCTAACTCAGTTCAACCATGTCCTTAAATTCAAAATATTTAACACACTTACACCCTTCAGTCAAAAAATAAAATTTCTAATAAATATGGATTTTTTATTCTATAATTTAATTTATTTTTTTTAGAAAAATATTTTTATATGTATCATATTAAGTATATCTTTTTAAATATTTTATGTACCTTTTATCATTATAAAAATATATTTTACACTCAATTTTTCAAAATTCATCGATTTTAACAAAAAATTCAATTAACTTGTAACAAATTTTATTAAGTTAAAAAGAATTTATCAATTATAAAATATAAAATTTCACATAATATTTATGATAATTTAGATATACAATTTATTACATCAAATATGTTGTACTAGATAAATTTTTATCTACTATAAATTAAGCCGATAATATGAAACTTTATTATACTTTTTAAATTAAATTTATTCTACTAAATAAAAAAATATAAAAGTTTAAAATATAATTTTTTCAAATTTATTCTACTAAATAAAACATGTAAAATTATAATACTAAAAAATATAAAAACTTCAGGATTTATCAGTAATTTTATTTATTTTTGGATTGAAGGGTATAAGTGTACAAAATTTTTTGACTTTAAGGACCTAGTTGAACTGAGTTAAAGTTAAGGACCTAAAAAATCTTTGATAAAAAATTTAAGGTTTATTTGACCCTTGCCTAATTATTTTTTAATCTAATAAGTTCAACCGTTGGTAGAATCATGTTTAAGTTTTTATCGAGTATTTTGTATACGGATATTTTTTTATAGGAATAACTAGTCGTTCACCCACACTTTGCGCGGGCTTTTGTTTATCAAATCAAAAGAAGAGTTTGCAATAAGAGTAAACTAACGACACTGATAGTTTGTGCTATATAGTGATAATTTTTGTAGCCATCGCGAGAAAGAAAACCTCATGAGGAATGACTGCAACCTTAATATTTTGAATAAATTGGAAGCCATAAGCAATTCTGGTTGGAGACTAAGGTGGTGTTTGATAAAACTGAAAATTAAGTGCTGAATTCAATAATCTGTTTGATAACTTTAATTATTGAAAATATTGATTTTTTCATTACCTAATTTTAAAATTTTATTTTTTTAATTGTAATCATTAAAAATACACGATTTAAATTATAAGTAATTTGAAAAACTAATTATAACCATATATAAGGGTATAAAAGTCAATAAAATTATAAGTCAAATAAAGGGTATAAATGTAAAAAATGAGTTTTTGACTTATTAATGATAATATAAGTTTATATAAACTATTGTAGTAAAAAATTTTTAAATAACAACTATTGATAATTTTCAGTAGAAATTTTAAGTCAAAAGTTTTGACTTATTATTTTAAGTGGTTTTTGACTTAACTGATTAAGTTAAGTTCACATTAAGTTGTGTTATCAAACTTGACTTAATGTAAATAAGTGCTGAAAATTTTAATTGAAGTAATAAGTTGGATTATCAAACACCCCCTAAATATACCTGAAAAATATAATAAAATAAAAGGTTATTAATTGTCAAAAAATATAGAATCTAAAACAATATAATATTATCTCTCTAGACTTAATCTAATGGTAGAGACATTCTAATCTATATTGGAAGTTTGAATCGCCCTTCCCTAACTATCAAAAAAAACATGATATTATTGTTTTTTTTTGAAAAATTGATTAAACATAAATTATATGCTGAAGTCAATTAAAGAAAAAAAATATAAATTTACTTCATAGGATTGTCAAATCAATAACTAACCAATCAGAAGAAATTTATTTTGGTAGAAAGTTCTAGCTAGTGTTCTACTTACTATATGAACGCTAATCCAAATCGATAAAGATGAATTGTAATATGATAAGACTACTAATAATTACAAGTTTATATTGAAGTAAATAATATTGATTAAAAGTTAAAAGATAAAAGATAAAAGATAAAAGAAAATATTAACTAATGATTCACATATCTTCTCTACACACTCATTCCATTCGGTTCATGTTATAATAGATTTATTATAAGTGATGATCGTATAGCACCTTATAATCGTATAGGACCTAACAGAATATATACAGTTTATAGTTTACTCATAGTATGAATATTTCAAAAACTAAAGACACAAATTTTTTCACCCAGATTTAATATATACATGAATAACTCCCAAGTCAAAAGAAAAAAAAAAGATGTAAATTCAATATTAAAAAAAATTAAATTTGAATCACACAACAATTTTATAATCAATATTTATTTTCAAAAAATTAGTGGCGTTTGATTTAGCAGATTTGTCAGTATAAATACTTTTTGGAGAATATATGCTCTTATTAGGTGTTTAATAAGGAATAGATATCTATAGCTATATGCAAAATCGATTATGATTAGTTACTACCTATTATTTCTTTCAAGTTATGTAAATTTGCATAATCGATTCTACTTAAATATATGCATTTATCTTTCCCGTTTGCTTCAATTACCACAATCACTATCACTTCACTCATCTATCCGATCCAGAATTCGAGTACAATTTTTCCACCTGGCTACTCAGCAATTACAATCCTGGGAGAAAGTCCTATAAAAAGGAAAAGGGAAATAAGAGAAACAAAATTGAAGAGTTACATAAAAAAAAAAACAATATGCTAAAGTTTGAATGAAATTGAAATTGAAAAACAGAAAAATTCAAAATTTTCAATCATCTATTTTTTAAATAAAGATTATATTTTTTTTTCCTTATCATTAAATTTGAAGAAAATTGAAACTTGCAAATAGAAAAGTAGAATACTAAAAGTATATATTCATTACCTTTTTATATGGAAATATTAACTACTTTAAACTTTGAAGGTGTTAAGATCTGAATTCTAAAGTTATCTGTAATCAATTATATCAAAACAAATCTAGGTTAACTTGTTTCATGCAAAATAAATTACATTCAGTTTGCATAAAATAAAATAAAAAATTAATATGAAAAGCATGAAATAAGCTCTTTACGAAGTTAATTGGTGTATTAACTAAATCAAGAATTGATAGTTTAAGTAAATCAATATAAAAGTGAGAGAAATCTAGAGAGCGTTGAGAATGAATAATAACCACGATGAATAACATCCAAAATTAATGTTGTAGCAGAAGTGGCCGCGAGAAAAGTGATGTGTGTGTGCATGAGAAGATTGGATATATACTTATATACAACTCTAAATAGGTTTAGTAAAATGTAGTTAAGTTCAATAGAGATACAAACTCTGCTGGTTCGTGAATAAGGAAATATATAGGTTTAATATATAAAGAGTTTACTATAGGTATGATTCTAATTTTTTTTTGAAGAATAAAATAAAATAGGAGAGTGAAAGTAGGAACCAAACTTTTTTTGGGAATAAAATAAAATCATCTAGGAGCGCCACATGGCGAACTCCTGGATGCGCTTTTTTAGAGTTCTCCTTTATATATATATATATATATATGACCTTATTGGTATGTTTACTTTACTGATTTTGACAATTTTGTGTTTCTACTTTTAAAACTAGCAATTTAGTGTGTATACTTGTTGAAAACTTACAAATCAGTGTTTCTAGCAGGTTTTCAATAGGTTACAGGTAACTCTTACTTGAAAATTTTTCAGTTTAGTCATTTCACTTATCCAACAAGAATTTTTCAAATGAAAAAGTTTATTTTTTTCAAACAAATCCTGAAATCAATGTATCTAACTCATCTACCATACCAGTGACAAATTTAGGGATAAATTTCACTTATGGTCCCTGAACTATCTTTTCTCTCCCAGTAAAATCCATAAACTTAAATTTGTAACTTAAAGATCTCTAAACTTTAATTTTCATCATGTTACTTACTTTTTAAATTTAATATTTTTTTAAATTTGTTATTTCAATAACTAAATTGGAATGTTTTTATTTGTTTAATCAATAATTAATGACAAATATACTAACATTCTATAAATTACTTTTTAATAGTCTTACTTTTAATTATATACTACTCATCTTTTTGTATCATTGTTTGATTTAAGAAATTTATTCATAAATAAAAATAAAATGAAAAGTAATTTGGTTATAGGAATTATAAAAAATGCAATTATTTTTGTTTTTTTTTCTTATTTCTTATTATTTTTAATCATAATTTTTTTAGAAAGAACTCAAAAATATTTTATTCATAAAAGGCCAAACGGCATTTACAAATCAAAACTCTTTTGTAATCTAAAATATTAATATGAAACTCATCATCAATATAACAAATAATAACAACTAGGAACATCTCTAAAATCATGACTTCTTCAATTTCACCATGTAAAATCTTCGATGACTTTGCACCTTTTTTTATAGCGGAGATCCTCAACATAACTGGTGTTTAGCGTATAAGATGACTCGAATCAATCAATATATTAGATAAGAACTCTCACAAAAAAGAGAAACAAACTCCTATAAAAAAAGATAACAAAAAAACTCTTAATAAAAGGGACTAAAAACCATACGAAAAGGATAACAAAAGAATAATAAAACATTTTTAGTCATAATTAATAATAGCAATTACTCTTTTCATACGTATTGCTAAATTTATTTTTTTTGTGACTAAAAGAATAATGAAACATTTTTTTTTACTTCTTGATAAATAATGTTTATTTAATTCTATGTTACAAAATTTTATTTTAAAATTACAATATAATAAACTAAATACTAAAAATAAAAGGGATTACATTTGAAGAATATTTTAAATATTTTGTTATTTTTTAATGATCAACGAGCATACCCAATGCATTATGTAAAATAAAGAGTATTTTTTTAGAATGAAATTTTTTTTATTTAATAGGGTATGAAAATTATAGTTTTTTTATTTGAATTCTCTTTATTTTACCCATCCCAATGAATATTAAATGATAACAATTTATTTGTCTCTTCTAATTTTATTCCACTTGTAAAAAAATTAAAAATTTCTTGTGAAGAGTTAAATCCACTCTCTTCTTCATATTTTAAAAATACAAGTATAATTTTATATATTAATTTTTAAAGTTTAAAGATCCTAAGAGATAGAAAAAAATAGAGAATGTATCGGAGATGCTTAACACTAAAATTCTTAAAAATGTCAATAGAAGAGGAAAGTAATTTAAATAAACCTAAATCGAAAAGTGTTTTAGTTAAATATTTAAAATAAAAAAAATACAATAGACCAAATCTTATGGATACGTAACATCCCTTGACTCTTACTATAAATAACGCGATAAGAAATGTGCAAAGAAGGGAATTCAATAGCATGTTACTACTTGAATAATAGTTAAAAGAAGCCTCCTAACGGCTCAGGTTTAAATTTCCAGTGCCCCATATAAAAAAAAAAAAAGTTAAAGAAAGGAATAAACATATTGAAATAATAAAAGCAATTAAATTTAATTGTGCTAAATTAGTAATTAAATGATTATAAATATTAAAATTTACTAAATAATAGATTTGATACTAAATTTGATTCAAAATAGGATATGCTAAATTTAATATTAAATACAATACTGGATGAAAATAAAAATTGTAAATGCAATAGTATAATATAAATATTAACACTTTAATTTAACATTATGTTTTATATATTTTTGTAATCACATCTCTTCACATGCAACAAAAAAAAGCTCGAATTCAAGAATTGTCAGGTTTTTTTAGTTTTATTGGTCAGGATTTCTCCGATCGGTTGGGAGGTTTTAAGGCAAGTCCGACAATTCTCTCTATTTTATTCCGTAAATTATTATAAATAATATAATATTTATTTTGAAATTTATACATGTTATGCTTTTTATTATCTATTCAAATAAACAACTCATTTATGAACCTTAAAAAATGTGATTTTTTAGGGCATAAAGAATTGCTTACTGGACTTGATAATTTACATCCATTTTTTTTTCAAAATATCTAATTAATACGATTTTCAAGACACAATTTCAAAAAGAAATACTATTACATCAAAGGGAAATAGAGAGAGCCTTTTTAAGAGTCTGTTGGACTTGCTTTTAGTTTTGGGACGACTCTTAAATCAATGGAGATCTAAATTTTTTTGGCATACTTTAGGCTTCACCAATTAGCTTTATAAAAAAAAATGGGAAGTTTTAGAGTTATTTATTTGATGGCTATTTTATTTTGGGATAATAGTCTTATATATCATCACCTTTTCACAAAATTTCAATTCTATCATAACCTTTAAATCGTTTTAGTTTGCTCCATCATATTTTCGATTTGTTTCAAATCTATCCTATTATTTATTTTCTATTTCAAATTTATCCAAACATGTACTTTTTGCTGACATGTCAAGCATTCAATGGTTCCACTTGGTAAAATATTGAACATGTGGCATCATTGAGAGCATAATATGTCAGCTTATACACATATTGGATAGATTTAAAATAAATCGAAAACATGACGGAGCAAACTGAAATGATTTAAAGGTTATGATAGAATTGAAATATGGTGAAAATATGAGGATATATAAGACTATTATCCCTTTTATTTTTTTTATCATTAGAAGAAATTGTTAATGTGATAGGATGATAAACTAAAATTTATTTTGTATAAAAATAAAGTAATTATAGAAGGCATTTAAAGCAAATAATTGTAAGAAGAGTGCATTTGATTTAAATTACATTGTATTTCTTGTGATTTTTAAATTGTTCCAAACCAAAATGTATTGAGTTAAAATCAAATCAGTTCGATTTAATTTTTTTAGATTATATTTTCGTCAGTTTTTGGTATAATTTGAATTTTTTTCATTAATATCTAATAAAAATCAAACTGAATTGATTTGGTTTAGGTGGAATTGGTTTTCACACAGCCCTAAGCAAAGACCATGTGTACTCGGAAATGAGACCTCTGTGTGTGGAATCCACTAGTAAAGTTTCGTTCCCTACCATGGTTGATGTGAGAATTTCCTTGACACCTAAAAATAAACGTGGAATGTCATCTAAGGTAAAAAAAAAAAAAAAAACCCAAATCTAACAATTAAAGGTCACAATCCTGATGGATGCACTCTAACGATAAGATAACATTAAAAAAAAGAAAAAGAAAAAGAAAAGGACCGTAATTGTTGATTTTTTTATTAATAAAGTTATTTTTACTGTTTAAAAAAATCAGTTAAGCCAAGGTCAGAAATCAGAATAAATAGTGAAAGTGCAATTTTGATTGTGGTCAGTCTTAAGATAAGCCAATGGCTGACGAGAAAAGAAAAGAGAGTCGCCAGAAGGCACGTGACATCCACGTTCACATATATTTTTTTGAGGGGTGCGTTTACATATTTTAATTTCCTTTTTAATAAAATTTTCCATTTAAGAAGATGCAATGCACACCTGTAATAATACTAATAGTATGATAATCTTGGCAAAACAAGGGAGATGCAACTACCTCGATTGCACACGTGGCAAAATCAAATCCGTTAGATGGAAAACAAAGCCCACAATGATGAAGAAAAAAAACCATGTGAACCTTCATTTTAGTTTCCTTATTAGTAATTCTAAAAAAAATAATAAATAAAAAAAGAAGGATAATATCGCGTCGCGAGATCTAAACCTAACCCAAAATATCGCCAACAAAGGTATTAACTGGAGCGAAGAAGGCTCAGGTAAATAGTAAGTAATAAAAAAAACCCCCGAAATAGGGGTCCCACCAGAGACCGTGCCACGCGGCAACTCGTCGCTGACTAATCGTTACCAAGGGAATCTCACGGCTCTTAAATTTTATAAAAAAATTTTCTCTATTTTTTCAATTTCAAAAAATTTCTCAAAAATAAAAATAAAAATAAAAATAATAAAAAAAAGATATTTACGAGTGGACCCACAGGGAAAGGCTCAACTAAACTAGCACATTACACCCTCCATCCATCATCTATCATAAAAATTTTCCTATATAAACAACCTTCATCGTTCATGCAATTCTCGCCCACTTCTACCTTCGTAGACGCCTCTTCTCAAAAAAAAAAACTCACGCCTCTTTCATTTCCTCTTTTCCTTCTTATTCTTCTTTATATTAGCTCTGTTACTATCTCCTCTTTCTCTCTCTATCTCCATTTTCATTTTTTTTAAAAGAAAAACCCAGATCTGTATGGTGTTTGGCTATTTCAGTGCATAAAATCTTAAATTTTGTGCAAATTTTGTTAATTTTTTTTCAGTGATTCAATAGTATAGTTTCTTCTGAAGGGCCCGGGATTAGAGAGAAAAGTAGTGTGAGAGAAGCGGAGGGATCAAACAAAAAATCAATAGATCTTCTTCTGCATCTTTTGAGGGGGTAGCCGGGGCCTCGGCCTCGGCGGGTTTTAAAACCCCCATCTTTTACAATTCTAAGAAAAAAAAACATATATACCCTATTTCTTCAATTTTTACCATTACTAACCCAAATCAAATACAGTTACTTTTATTTTTTTTAACCTAACCCTTTTTTTTTACCGCTGATCGTCGCGGAAGTTTAAAAAAGGGTTAGAAGGATGCCTGCCCTTGCTTGTTGCGTAGATTCTGCCTTTGCGCCTCCTGTCTACGCTTTTCCAACTCCAGGGGACGGCTCCTCTTCCCTTCTTCCGTCGCCGGTCAATTTTTCCGGCGTTCCTCCCCCACCTACCACCATCGCCGGGTCTAGCTGGTCTCCTTCCCTTTCCGCCGCGCTTTATAAGCTCGACGGATGGGGTGCTCCTTACTTTTCTGTCAACTCCTCCGGCAACATTTCTGTCCGTCCGTACGGTACGGAAACTATGTCCCACCAGGAAATCGATCTCATGAAGATTGTGAAGAAAGTGACCGACCCGAAAGTTATGGACGGGCTCGGGTTGCAGTTGCCTCTCATTGTTCGGTTGCCGGATGTTCTGAAGAACCGCCTGGAGTCTCTTCAGTCTGCTTTCAATTTCGCCATCCAGTCTCAGGGATATCAGGCCCATTACCAGGGCGTTTACCCTGTCAAATGTAACCAGGACCGTTATGTCGTTGAAGATATTGTTCGGTTTGGATCTCCATTCCGGTTCGGGTTGGAGGCCGGGTCCAAACCAGAGCTTCTTTTGGCTATGAGCTGCTTGTGCAAGGGAAACCCAGATGCCTTTCTTGTTTGTAATGGGTTCAAAGATGGTGAGTACATTTCTCTAGCTTTATTAGCTAGGAAACTGGCCTTGAATACTGTGATTGTGCTTGAACAAGAAGAAGAGCTTGATTTGGTTATTGGGTTGAGTAAAAAGATGTCTGTTAGGCCTGTTATTGGTGTCCGTGCTAAGCTCAGAACAAGGCACGCGGGTCATTTCGGGTCAACTTCGGGCGAGAAAGGGAAGTTCGGGTTAACAACTACCCAGATATTAAGGGTTGTTAAGAAACTGGAAGAAGCTGGAATGCTCGATTGCTTTCAGTTGCTGCATTTCCATATTGGTTCTCAAATACCTTCGACTGCTTTGCTTGCTGACGGTGTGGGTGAGGCTGCACAGATCTATTGTGAATTAGTCCGTCTGGGTGCAAATATGCAAGTGATTGACATTGGAGGTGGATTGGGTATCGATTATGATGGATCTAAATCGGGTAATTCTGATATTTCTGTTTCTTATGGGCTTGAAGATTATGCATTAGCTGTTGTTCAAGCTGTTAAATTTGTGTGTGATCGTAAGAACATTAAGCATCCGGTGATTTGTAGTGAAAGTGGGCGTGCTATTGTTTCTCACCACTCTGTTTTGATATTTGAGGCTGTTTCTGCAAGTGTGGTGTCTGCTGCTTCAGTTACTTCTTCACCTGGGCTTCAGTATCTATTGGATGGACTTAGTGAGGATGCTGTTTCTGATTACAGGAATTTAACAGCTGCTGCTGTGAGAGGTGAGTATGATACTTGCTTGCTCTATGCTGAGCAATTGAAACAAAGATGTGTTGATCAGTTTAGAGATGGTAATATTGGTATGGAACAATTATCTGCTGTTGATGGGCTGTGTGAATTTGTTGGTAAAGCCATAGGATTGTCGGAGCCTAATCGTACTTACCACGTGAATCTATCGGTTTTTACCTCAATTCCTGATTTCTGGGGTATTGGGCAGTTGTTCCCTATTGTACCAATTCATCGTTTAGATGAGAGGCCTGGGGTGAGAGGAGTTCTGTCTGATTTAACTTGTGACAGTGATGGGAAGATTGATAAATTTATAGGCGGGGAGTCTAGTTTGCCGCTTCATGAAATTGAAGGCGGCAGTGGAGGTGGTGGTGGTAGGTACTACTTGGGGATGTTTTTGGGCGGGGCTTATGAGGAGGCGCTCGGTGGAGTTCACAACCTTTTCGGTGGCCCCAGTGTTGTGCGGGTTTCGCAGAGTGATGGACCACAAAGCTTTGCTGTTACTCGCGCTGTTCCGGGCCCGTCTTGTAGTGATGTCCTCCGGGTTATGCAGCATGAGCCTGAGCTCATGTTCCAGACCCTCAAGCATCGGGCCGAAGAGTTTTGCCATCATGATGAAGACAGTGACGATGGAGATAGCAGTGATCATGGAATGGGCAACGCAGCTCTAGCTAGCAGCCTTGCTCAGTCTTTCCACAACATGCCTTATCTGATGGCTACTTCGTGTTCATTGACTGCTTTGAATAATGGTGGTTTCTACTACTGCAACGAGGATGCTGCGGATTCTGCTACTGGCGATGAAGAGCAGTGGTCCTATTGCTGTGCTTGAGGAGGGATTTAGCGTCCCCTACCAACTTTTTATTATTACATAAAGTTGTTGGTTGGTTGGTTTGTGCTAGAGGTCGTCGTCTTGTTTAATTTAACTTCTGTTTTAATTTTTCTTTGTCAATGTTGATTCTCAATTTCCATTTGAATCTTTCTTTCCAAAGCCAAAAGATTCAGTCTTTTGCATTTTCTGGTTGAAAGAGGGGATCGGTGAACCGAATAATCCATCCTTTTGTACACTCGGGATCTTGTTCCCTCTTTCCTATTGTCTCTTTTAGTAGATCTTTTTAAGAAGTCTTAGTTCAAAAGTGCCTGTGTTTAATTCTTTGCTTTGCGCATATTCTTTTATGTTCAATTCTATACATGCTGCTCCTTTCTTTTTTTTTTTTGGGTTGAAGAAAAAAAAATATATTGGTGTTGCTTTTTTTCTTTACTTGTGATCTTGTGTAGGGCCTTCCTTTAGTGGGTTGCAACATGTAATCCAGGAATAGGGTAAATGAAAAAGGTCAAATGGGTTGTCTGTCTTTGTGGAAAAGCTAGACGATAATAAGATTCTGAAATCATGTTTTTGTGGGGTTGTTGTGTCTTTTTGTTTAACGGAGTTTGGAATTTTAACGAAAGTTTTTGAGTTTGGTAATAATTGATTTTCTTCATTAGCACATGCTCTTTTTTTGGCCTTTTTGTGCATACATACATACCGATTAGATTAGATAGACAGGCTTCTTCGAGGGGGTTCTCTCTTTGTAGTAGTGAAGACGTGTTCTTTTGACCGCAATTTTGTGGCTTGTAGTTAAACATGGCATCTTGTGGTCAAAAATTGGACTTAGTGGGATGCAAGTTGGTGGCGGATTAGAATTTAATAGATGTGTGAAGAAGCCTATGATTGGATGTGAAACACATACCACCAAATCTGTTTATGGAATTGCAATTTATTTGTAATTTGCAGAAGAATTCAAATGAATTTTATAAGGTGGATATTTTATTTTCCTGTCACCAACTCAATAGATGGGAAGAATTAAAGAAAAAAGAAAAGGAAATACAGGGTTATTAAATGTTAGTCTATAAAATAAATGGTCACATAACAGTAGGTGGTTTCCCTATTTCAACCAAGCTGATTAAATTAGTATCACCATTTTCTAAACTTTGTTGCTTGATCTAGGGTGACATGCATCTTTTGCAAATTATTTGTTGGTATTTCTAACCATAGTTTAGATTACTGAATATGGTTTTGATGCTCTAATTTCTACCCCAGCTGTATGAATCTTCTCTAGAAAGGGCATCAGTAAAGTTTTTTTTAGCACCAATTTATCATTGTGCGGATGTAATTTTTAGCCTTTACTGTTGTGGTTCTTACTTTTAGTGACAAAAGCACAATTGCTTAAAAATAAGGACTTCTACCATAACCAGAGCTTAATTTTATATTATTTTTTAGGACCAACATGTATCACATAGGTCACCTTTGTGGGCTTCTTGTAGTACAGAATGATTTAGAATAGACAAGTACATGCGCACTACTGATGGAGAAAATTTCTTTTCTTTTTTGTAAGATTGAAGAAAAGTTCATGCTGATTCCTTTATTTGTGCAAGGAATTAATCAGTGCTGATATATTTCTTACCCCAACTCATTAAGCTCAAAGCTGTATGAAAATTCTGATGATATTCTTGGAATATTTTGTCAAATTGTCAATCATAAACAGGTTGATATTTTCTGTCTGTGGCTGCACTTCTTTCAAAAGCTATTCTGAGGTAATTTTCTTCTGTAACTTGAGTACTGGATTTATGCTAAAGCAGTAAGCTTATCCATTCTTTTAGATGACAAATCGGAGGTTACCTTACACCCTCTTTTGGGCGCAGGTATTAGTATGCCTGATGCTTGGTTTTAACAGCTGCTTTATCTGGAGGTTTTTTTTTATTATTATTATTTTATTTTATTTTTATTTACGCATTCTAAAACAATAATTTATGTGGAGCTTAATTGTTTCTGTATTTTTACAGCTAAAAAATCAAGCAGCATTTCATACGGCATAAAGGAGCAGTGTCAATTGTCAAATAATTTCCTCAAAATTCTGGTGGTTATATTCGCATATCCTTTTACTAATTTTATTATTGTTTTTTCGAAATGAAATATGGCTGCATATAGGACCATTATTATATCTTGTTCACATTAATAGCTTGAGAATAGTTTATTTTGAATGGTGTCCCTTATTAGATTACCTCAATGGAGCTAGCACTGTTCATATATTAGTAGTGTTAGTATTTTTAGAGAGGGGTAACCACCTAGCGTTCCATATGGAAGTGGCACTACCAATGGGCCAAATGCCCAGTGGTAATAGCTTGAGGATGGATAGATGTACATCAATTTCACAGCAGTCAGAAGTGCT
>CANYLF011485997.1:0-10983 GCA_948193215.1 Bocquillonia castaneifolia | reverse complement strand
ATAATAACCATAAACCCCCAAAATCCACCAAAACCCTAACCTAATAACCAACACAAAAGGAGATAAACTTACTCAATTAAGCTTCTAATCTTCCAATTAAGCTTCTAGGCAAGATAAACTCCACTAATCTTACTATACTCTCCACTCAAAAGCTCTAAAGCTTCTTTAATGAAGTTTTGGAGAAGGTAAGAAGATGAAATGAAGAAGATGAAGAAAATGAAGAGAAGAGGTGTAGGATTTTGTAGAGATTCTCCACTAACCCATTCTTTAATTATTATTATTACTATTTACTATTATTAAATTAATTAATTTTGCCACCCTTCTTATCCACCAAGAGCCACTTGTCCCCCTCTTATCACCACTAGGACACTTGTATAACTTACTAACTAACTAATCCAACTCTCATACTTCCTTTACCAATAACTCCTCTAACTTTTCTTACAACTACGTCCTTTTTAACCCAAACTTCCATAAACCTTAATGCTCTCAAAAATTATTCTACCAATCAATATTATGCAATGCATTACACACAATTATGATGCCAAAGACATACTTAGTGAGATGATTTAACATATATAAAATGTATAATTAATTATTAATTAATTATGGCTGTTATAGATGATCCTTAGAGAATCTTCATTCTCTTGGAAGGTCTTTATGCACTTGTTGGTGATCCACATGTGCTTGATCATCTCTTGTTTCTTCTAATGCATGTTGTTCTTGTGATTCATCATCATTGTTAAGCTCCTTTTTACTTTGAGTATCATCTCCTCCAATATTGAGCTTATTAAGATCACCTACAATTTCATCATAATAAACACTACCTTTCACAAGATCAAGTTTACTAGATTCATCAAAGGTAACATGCATGGATTCTTCAACAACTAGAGTTCTTTTATTAAAGACTCTATAAGTTTTGCTTGAGTTAGAATATCCTAGAAAGACTCCTTCATCCGTTTTGGATGCGAATTTCCCAAGATAATCCTTGGTATTGAGGATGTAACACTTACAACCAAATATTCTTAAGTATGAAATGTTGGGTGTTTTACCATGCCATAACTCATAAGGTGTTTTGTTCAAAATAGGTATTTTAGAAACACGATTCAAAATGTAGCATGATGTATTAATGGCTTCCGCCCAAAAATAAGTTGGTAAACTATATTCATTGATCGTTGTTCTAGCCATCTCAATCAATGTATGATTTTTCCTTTCATTAACACCATTTTGTTGACGAGTTCTTGAACATGAAAAATTATGTGAAATTCCTCTTTTTGAATAAAAATTTTTAAAAGCTTCATTTTCAAATTCTTTTCCATGATTACTCCTTAAGGAAGTTATGAAATAACCTTTCTTATTTTGAACACATTTTGCAAAGCATTTAAAAGTTTCAAAAGCATCACTCTTATGAGTAAGTAGTCATCAACAATGACTTAGGTGTAGTATTTTCTACTCAAGCTAGCTACTTGTGAAGGTCCAATCAAATCCATATGAAGTAATTCAAGAGGTCTAGAAGTACTTACTTGATTCTTTGGCTTGAAGGATGATTTAACTTGTTTTCCCTTTTGACAAGTTCCACATATCTTGTCTTTGGAGAATTTGATTTTTGGTAAGTCTCTTACAAGCTCCCCCTTGCTTAGGCTGTCAATCAAATCCATGCTAGCATGCCCACGCCTTCTATGCCAAAGCCAAGCATCATTGCTAAAAGACATAAGACACTTCACATTTTGGTTAGTAAGGTTGTATAGGTCAATTGTATAGACATTGTTGGTTCTTTTGCCTTTGAATACTACTTCATCATCCAAAGATTTGGTGACTAAGCAAGTATTCAAATGAAAAGTATCTTTGAAACCTTTATCACACAATTGAATTATAGTAAGGATGTTATGCTTTAAACCATCAACAAGAAGCACATTTTCAATGCAAGTAGAGGATTCCTTACCAATTGTGCCAATTCCAATAACCTTACCTTTGGCATTATCACCAAATACTACCAATCCTCCATTTTTCATCTCTAACTTAGAGAAGAGACTTTTCTCACCAGTCATGTACTTGGAGCATCCACTATCAAGATACCATTCACTTGCTCCTATTGTGGTTTTCAAGCATACCTACAAAAGAAAATCAATTCTTTATTTTAGGTACCCAAACAAGTTTGGGTCCTTGAGGGTTAGCATTAACAAAAGTACCTAAGCTAAGTTGCTCCCTCCTAACATGGCAAAACACATTAATGTGTCCATGTTTCATGCAATAATGACATTGAACACTAGGAAAGGAGGTCCTTTTGCTCAAGGCCTTTTGCTTTGTGTGATGTTTCATAGGGGTTTGGTCCTTAGAGATTGGCTTTCCCTTAGGTTTGCCTTAAGGCTTGTCATTTGACTTACCTTTTGGCTTACCTTTAGGTTTTCCTTGAGAGGTATTAGTCCTCTTGACCAATGAGCCATTTGATGGCTTATTTCCTTGCTTAGATTTAGGCTTTCGATCCTTGGTCTTAGTAACATCAACATTAGAAGTTTGTGGTGGTGATGATGATTTTACAAATGTGGTACTAGAAGTCCCATAAGATGTTGAGCATTCATTGAATCCCAAGCCATGTCTCACTAGGGGAGGTCTTTAGGACACCAATAAGGTATCTATATTTTTCTGACCTTTATGAATTTGACAATGGGTTCTCTCAATTCTTCTACCTCACATTTCAATGTTTCATTCTCTTTCGTAAGAGTCTCCATTGAAGAGAGTTTGAATTGAGATGCAAGTAGTTGACCTTTAAGCTCTCCTAAAGAAAGATTAAGTGCCTCTACTTGTGCTCTTAAATCATTAACGTCCCTATTACTTGCCTTACAAAGTTTTTTTGCCTCAATTTTTCACATTGGATGCGAGTATATTGGGTGTTAAGATCTTTAATGAGTTCAATGGGATCATCATCATCGGAATCATTATCACCACTACAATTGGAAGTATAAGAAGGAAAAATAGAAAAGCAAGAAGTACTAACCTTATTGGAAGAGTTCTCTATGGCCATGAATGCAAGGTTGGCAACTTCATCCTCACTCTCTTCTTTACTTCCACTGTTGTTTTATGATAAGGAAGGGACTTGTTCATCTTCATCCTATCCGACACTAAAGCTCTTCTTGTGCCTTCCTTGGAGTGTAGGACAATCCGGCTTGATGTGTCCCTTCTTATCGCATTCAAAGCATTTTATTGAGGAGCTACTCTTCTTGAAGCTTTCTTTCTTTCTCCTCCTATCCTTGCTTTTGCTAAATGACCCTTTTCTTTCTTGAATCATCCTTATCATCCTCTTAGAGAGTAATAGAATTTGTTCTTCACTAGGGCCACTCTTTCCTTCTTCATTATTGCCTTCATCATCTTGAGAGGCTTTGAAGCCTATGTTTTTCTTCTTTTCTTCTTTCTTCTCACTTGCTTCTAGCTTCTCATCTTCATCATAGTTCATCTCATAGATTAGGAGATTACCTACGAGCTCATCAGTTCTCATGGTGGAGAGATCTTTAGAATCTTCAAGTGAAGCAATTTTAGTCTTAAACTTCTTCCTAGGCAAGGACCTAAGAATTTTCTTATTGACTTCACCTGGGCTAAAGATTTTTCCAAGTTTTCTTAGCCCTTCCACCAAAGCTAGAAGATGGTTGGTGAGGGAGGTGACATTTTCATCAGCTAACTTCTTGAAGGTTTCATATTGGTAAACAAGAAGTTCAATCCTCTTGTTTTTGACATCAGTTGTGCCTTCATGATAGTTTGCTAATGTTGTCCATATGGCATGGGTAGTGGTACAATGCAGTACCTTAGCACATTCTTCTCTAGATAAAGAACCAAGTAAAATAGACATAGCTTTGTGGTTCTTACCATTGTGTTTTTGATATGCATCCACCCAATCCTTTCTGTCAAGAATTGTAGTCAACTCGCCTATGGTTGCGGTTGGAGGTGTCCATTCATTTAGAACTTAATCCTAAACATCGATTTGGTCACTATCCAAATAACATTGCATACGCAATTTCCAATATGGATAGTCACTTCCATCGAAGTAAGGTCTCAAGCTTCCAAAGCCATCACCCGACATCTCTAATGGTCTTCAAGCTCCCAATTAATGAACAAATGAGCTGTTAGACTCTGATACCAATTGAAATGCCCAAGAGGGGGTGTAAATTGGTACAGAATTAGAAATTAAAAATTGCTTTGGAGAATAGACAGAAATTTATAGTGGTTCGGTCTAACTCTTGACCTACATCCACTTCTCCCAAACACACAATTTGGGGTTCCACTACCACAAATGGATTACAAGGAGATTTAACAGGCTATTTTCAACCTTTGCAATTAAGATTTAACAGGCTATCTTCAACCTTTACAAAGAGAATTTCAAAGGCTCTCTCCAAACCTAGAGTTTACAAAGGCTCACCCCAAACCTAGTGTTTACAAAGGCTTACACCAAACCTAGTGTTTACAAGGCTAACACAAAACCTACCCAAGTGTTTCCCAATCCTCACAAAGATTGACACTTGTATAAGGTAGAAAGATTACTCAACCCAAGCAACAAATGCTCTAGAGTTCTAACTACCCACACATAATAAATTTACAAATGAATGTATTTGCAAAGAAATTTAGAAAAATTAATTGCAAGAGTTTGGCTATCTAAGAATGTGTGTTCTTTTCTTAAACATAATTAAGAGGGGTATTTATAGCCATAAACCCTAAAACTAGCTGTTAGAAACAAATCTAAAAGTGTCTCCAATGGATATGAGAATTTGAATCAAAAGTCAATGATTACCATGAATCGCGGGAGCGAAACCATGGTCGCGGCCGCGATGTTTGAAACATCTTCCAACGGTCATGTTGACCAAGAAATTACGGGGGCAATTTCCCTTATCGCAGGCACGATCTCAATCTTTAAAAAATGCCTTTGATATGTGTCCTCTGGTTCATGAAATCGCAGGGGCGATATAAGAATTAGAGAATTCTTTAATTTTCTACTTCCTAGAATCATGGGCGTGATTCCTCAATCGTGGACGCAATATCAGAAACAGAAAGTGCCTTCAAAATGTATTTCCTGGTCCTTCCAATCGCGGGGGCGATCTTGATATCGTGGGCATGATATAAGTTCCAGAGAATCCTTACTTTCTGCCTTCTTAAATCGTGGGGGTGATTATCATATCGCGGGAACGAATTATAGGTCATTCTTTTATTTTGATTTTTGTTAAATGATCTTTAATCGACACACTTAAAAAACTTTGTTAAACACAAAATAAGGTTGTTAAGCTCAAAATAAAATGGACTGGTGCCACCAAGGCCAACACTTTTGTCATCTGGCCGGACCATCAATTTGGCCTGAAATTCATTTTGTAAATGTCTTGAAATCATTTCCAACCCTTCGGCTCATTCCTACGAGAAACTGGGTGACAAAGTGGTCTGCGTTTGGACTATATTCATCACTGGGCTCTCGCGCTGATTTCATGTACTTGCATCCAAAAATCAGTTGTCTACAGTTGCCCTCGCTTTGTCAGAGTTTAGCAATGTTAGTCATTTAAATGAATAAATGAATGACAAAGCAAAATAAATAAACATAAACAAACGAATAAAGGGATACAGAAAAGGATACTGTCCGGGAGGTCGATAGTCGTTACCGAAAAGCCATAGGTAGTCCATCCCCGAATGAGTTTAGGACATTTTTATGGTCGGTCTAGACAGAGAACCTAAGCCACTAGTGACTTAGGAAGACATCGGGTTGTACCCAAAAAGCCTAAGACTCGTCTGGGTCTACTAGGCTAGGAATCTAAGTCTTTAGCAATATAGATTGACATCGGGGATCTCTCAAAAAGCCTAAGACACGTCAGGGTCTGTCAGACTAGGAACCTTGGACTCTGGAATCCTAAGAAGTTTTAATAATTTCTGGGATGCTGTTGGAGCTTCTGGTTCTGAGATGAATTTTTGTCATGGATGACTTGTTGATTCTGCTGTAATTCTGTTGACTCATGAAAGGAACTTGTTGTTAATTAGCCTATCAATTTGTAGTATGTTGCTGGTGATGACCTGCTTTTCAAATAGAAATCTTTGGAAGGGACTTACTGTCACTCTGTCAACGGCGACCCATTTTTCAGTTGTCTGGTAATGACTCGTCTGTCATTTGTGTGAATATCTTTTTATTGGGAAGGACTTGTTTATCTATTGCTTAGAATTTTTTAGTGAAGGATTTGCTGTTGTCAAAATTTTCCAAAAAATTGCTCTTGTGAGTCTTGAAAAATTGTCTGAGGCTCTGTTACACCTCCAAAAAATATTTTGATTGACTGTAGGGTTGTCTGGAATTTTTTTGAAGCGTCTGGTGTGGCTAATTTTGATTTCTAGGCTTAATCGCAACATTTTTAGGCTTGATTTAGACCTGTTTGTCACAAACTTTCTGATTTCTGGACCTGTTCGTAGGTTTTGAATTTTTGAGGACCAAAGTGGTAATTTGGCCCCCCACTTTCATTTGGAAACTGCCACTTCCCTTTTCTTTTCCTCCTTGTTCCTTCTATTTCTTTCTCTTCTTCTCTCATAAAATTAATTTTTCATTAATTTCTATTGATTGCTTCATTTGGGTTTGGAATTTTGACAAGCCCTAATCATTTTCTTCTTCTCCTCTTTTTTGTTTGCTTTTCCTTTTTTCCCCTTTTTTTTTATTTGCCATTGCCAATGATAAGAAACAAAAATGGATGGTGAGAATCAAGATGTTCTGCTGGCTTTGGAGGCTACTCCTCTTGGTGTTGACATTCTATATCAATTTCTTGATTGAACTTGCTCCATTTTTAAAGTGGATGAATGTGTTTACGTCCCGGATTCTTGCGGCTTGGAGAGGGGAGTAAAAATCAAACTCTTGACAAATCTGGGGGCTTAAATCTGCTGTTATGCTTCAATATAGGTTGGCCTTCATTGCCCAAGGCTGCTTTTGTGCATTGGACATTTTCTAAGTCTGTTGGCTGATTTGCAGATTTGGTCGAACCGTCGTGAACAATCAGCCAGATGTTTGAAGGCTCGGCCTAATGTTCTCGCTTCGCCTAGACATCTATGTTATCTATGCATATGTACCCTTGTGTTTGTGTGTGATGAGGTGAACCTGACTAAGTGCTTTTGGACCTAGGATAATAATGTCTTACATGTTGTGTTGTTTAGCCCTATTTAAGAATTGTGAACTGGTAAGTGAACATTCATCCAGAAGTTCATTTGGTGCATGAAGATCCGGCCGAACCATTTTGAACATCCGGCCGAATCTTTGGCCTGCGTTTGAGGAGAAATTATTTGTAGCCCCTAACTCGTGTGTTATCAGACTGTGATTGTGCTGTGGACTGCATGTGATTGTAATGCATGTCTGTAAGTGTTTTAGGGCTTGCAACCAATGTGTTTTACACCCATTCGTGCGTTTTTGCCCGTTTGTCGTGAGATTTTGCATTGTGATTCAAAACTCATTTGTTTCAAATTGTGACCATATTACTGCTTGTGTATGACTGTGACATGCATGTGTGGATGTGATTGGGACTGTAATCCCTGTGTTTGCACTCGTTCATGCATTTTGTCTATCACTGGGTCCGTTTGCTCCCATGAAAGTGTGTTTTTTATTCAAAACTCATTTGTTTTGAATTGTAATAATGTTGCTTTGATTATATTGTGTTGACACAAGTGTTTGGATGCCTACAAGCTCGATGTGTGCATGTTTTGTGAATTCAGTACCTATTTATGCTTTTTGGCGTGATTTTGGCCTACTATCGTGCTTGTGAATGCATGTTTGAGTTATAGTTTTTTTTTCTTTACACAGGGAGTCCGCTATGAAATTTTTTTTCTTTACATTGTGATTTCGGTAAGGCTTAGAATATGCTACTAGAGTTCTTTAGAGATCAAGTCTGTCGTGTCGACTTTAAGACGTTTATGATGGCTTTGTCGGATCAGTTGGGTCATGTGGATCGTGTCTCCACCTATGCTTTTATGGAAAGATGGATATGCTGTACCCATACCTTTCAGCTTCCCTATGGAGAGTATACGCTTACTCCTGGGGCCTTTGCAGCTTTGACTGGGGTCCGGTGTCCGAGGTGACTGGGGTCCCTACGGAGAAGGTGATGCCTTTTCTTCTCTCTCTTTTTGTCTTGCCTCCCTTTTCTCTCTTGCTTTATCGTCTCTTTCCCTGAGTCTAGCATCCCTTTCTTCATCAGTGACACCACTTAAGTAGAGATAGGTGCCATTTTCTTGCTTCCTTGTGATGTTCACCTTCTTGATAAAGTAGTCAAGGTCCATGATGCCCAAATCAACTGAAAATCCATGGGAAAGAGGGTAGGCTTGGGGTTTGGTGCAATCAAAGGATAGAAAATGAGTAATGTGGGTCACAAAGGAGCCAATCACGATTGCTCCTGTTTTGGCATTTTGGAGGTTAAGAAGATGGTCAATGAAGAAGAAGGCAGCTTGTATAGGTTCTTCTTTAATAGCACAATGGATGAAGAGAAGGTCGTTTTGTGATATTTTATCATTGCCCTCTTTTTTGGCAAAAACAGAATTCACAATGGCCTTGTGAAGAATGAAGAGGGCAAGGGTGTTGAGGCTCTTAGCTTGAGAATGTGAGGCTTTAAACCTAGGAGTACATGCAATCTCCCTCTAAAAGTCTTGGATTTCCATGGAAGATTCATTGAAGGTGGCTATACCCGTAGGAGAGAATCCTAAGCATTCATCCATTTGTTGCTTCTTCATGGTAACCTTCTTCCCAAACAATTTGAAGCTCATCCCATAGTACCCTAAATCATCTCCTAGCTTTTTGTTGACCACCAATGAGGAAAGAAACTCATAGGTCAAGTTCTTATAGCCAGGGTAGAGAGAGCTAACAAACTTGAGGAATGACAGATTCTTGAGAAGTCCTATAACCTCATCTCTAACCCCTAGCATCCCAATTGAGGTAGCACTGAGGGTCCTTATTTCGGAGAACTCCCTACCCACCAAAGTCCTACACCTCACCTTCTCATCAATCGTGAGGGTCTCAAACATAGTCTCAATAGGGTTACCATTGGTTGGTTGTTGTTGAGGTTGACGTATGGTAGGACTAGAACCTGGTTCTTGGATAATGACACCCGTTCTATGTCTTTTTGGATGAGGAGCAGGTGGTTCTTATTTCTTTTCTTTTCCTTTTTGGGCTCTAGTTAGTCTTTTGTCCATGATTATGAATGATAAACAAATTATGCAAAAGAAAAAGGAATTTCAAAGCACTAAAGAGGGAGGAGTAGAAGAGAAAATGTCCTAGAAAGCTTTGAAATGTTGGGAGAGAGGTTGTAAACCCTTTCACATATGCATTGGGGGTATATATAGGCAGGTTGGAGCATTTGAAGGCTTGAAAAACCCTAAAAAACTGCCTACTAGCCATTTTCCAACGGCTAGAGTTTTTGAAAAACTGTGCAAGTCGCGGTTGCGATGCATCAAATCGCGGCTGCGATATGTTGAAATAGCCGTTATGTTCAAAGATTTTGAAATTTTGAGGGTGCGATTGCATAAATCGCGTCTGTGCTTTTAATGAAAATAATTTTTAAAAAACTGATTTTTCTGGACAAATGATCGCGGGTGCGACTAAGGTGGTCGCAGCCGTGATATTGAATTATTTAGTATTTTCCAAAACTATTTTAGGTCACGGACGTGATTATGTAAATCGCATCCGCGACTAAAGAAATAGAGAGTTTTGTTGAAAGAGCAGTAATATCACGGCCGCAATTAAGCTTGCCGCGTTTGCGAATTACATGTCAAAAACTTTTTCAATGCTTTAAGGTTCAAAAACAATTTTCTAAGCTCCAAGGTGCTCTAAACTTGTATGACTTGCATTTACTCCCTTAAACTTATGAGAAGCAAAATTAAGGGGTAAAGCAATATCTACTGCATATGAATGAAAGAATTTAAAAGAGAAAACATGAAAATCAAAGGGTGCTTCCATCTAGCATCCCCAACTCTCTTAATGAAGTTCATACATTCTTCATTGAGAGGTTTTGTAAAAATAGCCAATTGGTTAGTAGTATCAATGAGTTCTAATACTACATCACCCTTTTGTACATGATCTCTAAGAAAATGATGTGTAATGTCTATGTATTTGCTCCTAGAGTATTGGATCTTTGAGAGATTTATGGCACTAGTGTTGTCACATTTGATGGGAATGCAACCAACATCTAAACCAAAATCTTTTAATTGTTGTTTCATCCATAAGACTCGTGATCCATAACAACCCACTGCTACATATTCGACTTTGGCGGTTAATAAAGCAACACTAACTTGTTTCTTAGAACACTAAGAAACTAAGCAATTGCTAAGTAGTTGACAAGTACCGGAGGTATTTTTTCTATCCATTAAACTACCGGCATAATCTGAATCCAAGTGTGCAACTAAATCAAAAGCAACACTTCTAGGATACCATAGTCCTAAATGCATAGTGCCATGCAAATATTTTAAAATTTTTTCAACGACATGCATATGAGACTCTTTAGGACATGATTGAAAACGTGCACACAAGCAAGTAGCATACATAATATTGGGTCTAGATGAAGTTAAGTAAAGAAGTGAGCCAATCATACCTCTATACTTTTTCTCATCTACACATTTACCTTTTTCATCCTTGTCCAACTTTGTTGTAATGCTCATTGGAGTTTTGCTAGCTTTGTATC
The DNA here is from genome assembly GCA_948193215.1 of Bocquillonia castaneifolia. Lineage (NCBI taxonomy): Eukaryota > Viridiplantae > Streptophyta > Magnoliopsida > Malpighiales > Euphorbiaceae > Bocquillonia > Bocquillonia castaneifolia. The sequence goes on along the minus strand of CANYLF011485997.1, from coordinate 331 downwards.
CTTCCATCCTAAATTGTTTGAAAAGCTCTTTAGTGTATTTGGCTTGGTTGATGAAGATGCCATCTTTTCCTTGCTTGATTTGTAATCCCAAGAAGAATTTGAGCTCTCCCATCATGCTCATCTCAAATTCCCAAGTCATACACTTAGCAAATTCTTTGTACAAACTCTCATTAGTAGCACCAAATATGATATCAACATAAATTTGGACAATGAGTATGTCATGCTTATGTCTTTTTATGAAGAGTGTAGTATCAACCTTCCCTTTTGTAAAACCATTTTCACAAAGAAAATTACTAAGCCTTTCATACCAAGCTCTAGGAGCTTGTTTTAA
>CANYLF011485909.1:0-12835 GCA_948193215.1 Bocquillonia castaneifolia | reverse complement strand
CAGTGGATTAGAAAAACTCAAAATCACCTTTGAATTGAAAAGATGCAAGCTTTTATGAGTTTTTAGCTTGTTTTATGAAAAAGGTAATGTAATGTTGTGTTTCTTAGCTATCAATGAGTTTTTAGAGTGTTGATATCTGTAATCAAACCCTAAAATTCGTATGCTATGGCAGCCTCCCCCTTAAACCTATCTATACCCGATTTAGCTTAAAACTTAAGCTAGGGTTACCACAAACAGTTTCCTACTGAAAAAACATGACTTGAACCTGAAGTAAAGGACTTTTGGACAAAAATAGTCCTCCAAGGCTTTGGGATGCGTGTACGGCTCATATGGGCCATTTCAGGCCGAAACAGCCCAAAACTGGCTTTTTACAGTTGAAAATGACTGACTGGTGTTGGGGGCCCAATGCCAGTCTTTCTTGTGGCATTGAGCCCAACTCTAGTCTCATGAGTGGCGTTGGTTCCAACTCCACTTGGAAGAGTGGCATTGGGCCTAATTCCACTCTTTAGAGTGGCGTTTGGCCCTTTTGGGCCTCCAAACGTCCAATTTTGCAAAAACTTAAAACTGAGAAAATGTGTGGAACTATCAACCAGTAAAATTTCAAGTCATTTGGACACTTGTAGGAAAAGTTATGATAAAAATTATCTAAAACATGCATTGTTTATGCTCAAAACCGGATTTTAAAGAAAAACGTGTTATGCAAGCTTAGAAAACACTTAAGGTGAAGCAAATATAATCTTTGAAAAGTAATATCAACTCAATTCATGCTATTTGGGACATGAATGATCATCACTGGGCCTCCAAGCCGCTTTCGCATTCCTATATAAAAATTAGGTGTTAACAGTTGGGTGGGGCTATTTTGGTCCTATTGATGTGTTTAAATACTTGAGAGGGGGCTTGTGTTTTTCTTCTATTTCATCATTTGCCCTTAGCTTTGGCTTTTCTTTATAGAGGAAATAATTGCTTAACCGCCTTATTTCTCAATTTAACCGCTTTGTGTGTCGTTTTATGGCGTTTTATGGCCCATATCAAACGTGTGGCTGAACCTGTGTGTCCTGCTCATATCGATCCTGCCAACTGGAACACTCTCCACCAAAGAATGAACTAATGGGAATGCCTCACTGTTCCAGATGACTTGGAAAGTTGGCATTGTGTCTACCATATTCCTGACGACTATATCTTGTATTGTCCACCGCGTGAAGTATCTGCACGTGTAAGTTCTTGGCCGAAAAAGATAGTTTTTTATCATGAGCAGCTTCAATCTGGTTTGCGGTTCCCACTTCCCTACATCATTTCCTCTTTCTGTCAAGATTTCTGCGTCTCTTTGTCTCAGGTGCATCCAAATACGATCTGCTTATTATTGGCGCTTCAGGAACTTTTCTCAAAGCAGAAGGAGCTTCTGACCACTAACCGCCTTCTTCATCATTATTACCCCACCCGTTGCGATTCCAGCGCTTTTGTTTTACTGAAGCCCAGGCACTTGACTTTTGCCAGCTTGGAGTCTGATGTGGAAACTTCCTGGCGGGGGATATATGCTTATATCGAGCATGCGGATTTTAATGACCTGCCTAAACATGGAAAGCCACTCTCCCTAACTGCCAGGCCGACACACCTACGCCTCATGAATTCATCTTGTACGAAAAGATTAAGGAGGTTGTTCGGTAGAGGAAACGTTCGGCAAAAGAGTTAATGCGAGCTCTTATCCACCGAGAGGAAAGTGCTTAAGGGGTTTCTAGGCAGCCTCAGCTGGTCTTAAACCAAGATCAGGTTCACTTTGCATGCCTTCTTCGTGATGGTGTTAAAATAACTGATCCTTTCGACCTAGGGGTGGCAAGGGGTTTGATGCGGTATCCCCAATTTCAATCTTTTCAGGGGTCCTTGGTTCCTGTCGGTGGCTCTTCATCGGGCAATATTCATTGGGGTGATGATTCCTTAGATTGGATTGATGAGTGGCTATCAACTTCTAGCCAGAAAGAGCTACCCCAGCCTTCCCATGTGACTCCAAGGGAGAAAAACTTGGTGAAGGAAAGGGTTAGAGTTGTAAATGTCTCTGACTCTTCTGGTGGTCCAAAGAGAGTGGATTTGCCTCCTGTTATTTCCACCAATCCTTTAAAGAAAATGGGTCCGCCCTCCATAACTACTTCTAGGCTCCTTACTGGGAGAGGTACTAAATCTAGTCCTACCGGTCCTACTGTCACTTCCCCTCCAACAGTTCCTGTTATGACGGCCTCTGCTGGCCATGTGCCATCTACTCGAGTAGATCTCAAAAGGAAAAGGGCGGCAGTGGCAAGTAGCTCTGGGAAGAGATTGCTGCCTGAAGTGATAGGGGAGGATGAAGATGATTTTGCTCAGCTTCCTCTAGGCAAGAATTATTGGGACCCTTATGTCGGCGATCAGATGATGCACTTCATCTCACAGTGTTGCAGTCCTGGCCGTTGGTAGGAGCATTATACTCTGATACTTTGTGTCGGCGTATAATTAATCATAAACTAGAGGAGATGGAGGGGATCTTGATGCTGGATAGCTATCGCAGGCGGTCTTACCATAAATCCCTCGTGTTGGATGGGGAGAAGATCGAGCTTGGGAGGCAGCTATCAGAACTCCGATCCCAGCTTCAAATGGCAAATGCTGCTTTGCCAAGCCTTGAGAAAGTCCAGGCTGAAAATGATGAGTTGAAGAAATAGCTGGCTGCTTCTCGACAAGAAGTAGAGGACTCGAACTACCGCCTTGCTCCTATTATAGGTGATTTGGAGGTGGTGATACCTGATGAAGGTGTTCGCCTAACTCATCCTGTCGTTGAGGGGCCCCTAGCCTCGCCGCTTCAAATAGAGCTCGCACGCCTTCGTCAAGAGACAGAAGAGTACCGGGGTAAACTTGCCCGAGACAATGGACAATTGATAAATGAGAGCTTATCTCAGTATGGCAAGTGGCTAGAAGATCTTTGCAGGGCTAAGTTTTCTTTCTTCTTGGAGGTAGATAAGCTAGCAGTAATTAAGGAGTGTGGCGAGAAGATTCTGAGGCGGAACCAGGAAAAGTAATGTAATCTTGTAACCATTAATTTCCATGTAAGCACGTATTTTTGTAATGTATTTATTAATAAAACTTATTCATTTTACTTTTCTGGGTATCTTGAGTTTTCCCTCCTTTTTACGTTTCTGCCTCTTGGGTTGTTCGCGCCCTTTCATCTGCTCTCTTAACGTGGCACAATTCTATCATTGGGGTAGTTGTAAAGTTTTCTCTTCAACACATTCTCTCACTACAACATTAAATGCGACAAGTGATTTTATTGTGATACCCTCTAGCTTCTTTGGAAGCTAGAACGTTGCCACGGGTTTTTAGGGATAGAGGAGTAGTATATATAGTGGTAATGTGTTAGTAACTTTTCTTTACTTTAGTGATTTTTGATTTTTGGAGTGATTCGTTCTGTCTCAACTAGAAGACCTCCTCAAATAATCATTCTTCATATTTCTTGCATCTGGTAAGTGTTAATGGCTGAGAGTGTGTCTAGGGGCTATTCTAGGTCTTCGGGTAGTGGTGGCAATGGTGGTGGTCCCCCTGGGTCTTTGTCGGCAATAAGAGTTGGTAACCTTCAGGATCTAACTCTTGTTAGACCTGTCACTTTTGCTGTAAATGTTACGGCTATAAGAGGGGATGCTTTGTTTGCTGGGACAGGTGAAGAGGGTGGAGTTGTACCTCTTCAAAATATTAGGGAGGCATCTATGGCATCCCGAGAGCCTGACATGGATTTTCGGGTGGTTTCCATTGTGGATGAGGACACGGTTTTCAATGCTGGCCCTCTTATAGAAGCCTTTGCTCAACATAGAAGCTGTATCAGCGGGATTGGGTTAAAAACTCATGAATGTTGTTTTTCTGATGGCTTTGAGCTATACAATTTAAGTGACCGCTGTTCCTATTTGGATACTTATGAGGCGGAGTCGGTGGTCGTACCAGTGGAACAATTGGAAGGCGGCCTGCGCTTTCCTCTGGATCAAATTTTTGTTGATCTATGTAAAACATATGATTTTCCTATCAGTCAGCTTCACCCCAACTCCATTCGCCAGATCTGTGTCCTCTCTGAGATTCTTTGTAGGGCCGGTTTGTCACTAACTCTTTCACGCCTCAAGTCATTTTTTGTTGTGACTAAGAGGTTAGCGATCTCCCCTTTTGTGCTTCTAACGGCCAAAACCCGCTCGACCTTTATTGGGAATATGCCGAAATCTATAAAGACTCTCGGTCCAAATTTCATCCAGGTAAAACATCCGTCATTGAAGGGTCTGCCTTCAAGTTGGAACTTTGTGGACTCAGCATCCTTTTCCAAGCTTTCACCTGTGCCAGACAAGTCATCTCCTGACGAGAAATTTGCATTGAAGTTGTTGAAGGGACTTACCACCACCACTGGTCGTAGACTGAATTACAAATATTTTATCAAGTCGTATATGACAAATCATAGGGAGGGTGGTTTTGACGGCCTGACCTCTTCTTTAACAGATGAAGGTCGGTGTCTTAGGTTTCTATAGGTGAGGTTCTTGATGTTTTATATTTTTGCTAATTTTACCTGTCACTGCTTTTTTTTCTTTTTTACAGCGATAACGGCCATGGATTTTGTCTTTTTGAAGGATTTGATGAGTGAGGTTGATGCTGCCAATACAGTTAGGCAGGAGGAAGAGACGACGGGTAATTATGATCCTCAGCGTGATGACGCCGTGACCTCCTGTGCTCCCGTTGAAATCGGCATACGAAAGGGAGGGGATCCAGCTGATGATCCGCCTGCGAAGAAGAAGAAAAGGGGTGGAAAAGACCGGGAGAAAGGAGACCGGGAGAAAAGTGTACAGTCTCCTAAGGACCGGGAGGAGAGTGTGCAGTCTCCTGGTAAGGGGGGTCAGCAGCTGTACGGAGCTATTGAGCTTTTCGACAGTGAATTCGATCTCACTGCCGCTAAGCATGTGAGTCTCCTTGTCTGTCCGTTGAAGTCTGTCGGACTTCATATCCATGATTACTTCAGGAAGCTTTCAGGTAAGTGTTTGCTTTTAATTGACCTCCATCATTTATGTTCAAGTTATTTAATCGAAGTGTACTTTGTAGATGATGGGCTTCTAGGCTCAATGAAGGGGCATAATGACTATGCCGAGACAATGGGCTCTCTCCTTAATCAAAGGAATGTATCTCACATCCGCCTCCAAAAGTCCTATGATGATCTGTTGGCACAGGAGGAAGAGGCTCAGCGATCTTTAAGAAGTCATGATGATCAGATAAAATGCTTGAAGGACTTGGAATCCTCAGAAGCTGAGAAGAAGGCCTTAGCCATTCAGGTGCAAGATCTTGAGCAGAGGCTGGATCATTTTGAGAGTTCCATTAATGCCGAGAGGAAATACTATTTTGAGACTACTCAAGACGCCATAGCTTGCATCCAGGTGCAAGGAAACAAGATCTGGGAGCTAGGGAGAACACTGATTCTGAGTCTGACTCAGGCTATGGCAAAGGTAAAGAGGTGACGTTCAATTTGCTCAACTTGTAGATCGTATAACTGTCGATCTTGAAACTGCCAAGAAAAAGGCCTCAGAGTCTGGTGAATTTCCTATCCAGCTTCCTTCTTGGCATAAGTGTTCTCTTACGTAAACTCCTTCTGCACACACTAGGGAAGCTCCTGCCTCCTGATGTCTTATTTGAAATTTGAGGCTCATTTGTTAAATAGATATCCCCTACTTCTTTAAGGCTCATTTGTTGAATAGATATCCCCAGTTTCCTTGGATACCATCCACCTATTAGCGTGATCAATTGTGGCGTCAATAGCATCATTTTGAGCGGTTGATTGTAATTTTTTCTTCATTTGTGGCTCTCTGGATACATCAGTGTGATCAAACTACTATATTGCCTATTTTATCTTATCATTGTGGACGGTGTTCCTTCTTCTTGGGTAGAATGACTTCCTTGTCTTGGATCTTTGTTGCTCTGTCTTTAGGTTTCAGCTACTTTGGGTACCGACAGAACTTTTGGACGCTGGCGGCTGCGTCGTGTATTGGGGATTATTGGATTTTGGCCATTTTGTCCTTTCATAACTAGTTGCGGGCGTGTTACCTGTATTTATCTATTTTCCAGGTAGCTGCTTATTTTGTCAGCTAACTCATATTGTAATTTTCAGAGGAATATTAATACATTGTCATTTTTTCAATATTCTTTTTATAGCCATTTTATTTTTGCCTTCTGTTTTTATGACTTACTGTGGCTAGTGTTTTTGCTTTTGTCGCCCACTTTGTAGCGGACGATCCTTAGGTGTTTTATTTTCTTGCTTGCTTTTATCGAACTGGGTAAGGCTCCTTTTGACGAGATTTTGGATCTTGTAGGAGCCTTGTTGTTTTCATTTCATACCTGCTCATTTTGAGGCGAACAATGATCCCGTTAGAGAGATTTTGGGTTTTCCAAGAGGCTAAGCTTTGTCCATTTCAGGTTTACTTGCTATTGAGACGGGTAAGGTTCCTGTTAGAGAGGTTTTGGGCCTCTTTGCGGCTAAGTTATTTTCCGTTTCAGACTCACTTGCCATTGAGACGGGTAAGGTTCCCGTTAGAGAGGTTTTGGGCCTCTTAGGGGCTCAGTTATTATCCGTTTCAGACTCACTCGCCATTGAGATGGGTAAGGTTCCCGTTAGAGAGGTTTTGGGCCTCTTAGGGGCTAAGTTATTATCTATTTCAGACTCACTTGCCATTGAGACGGGTAAGGTTCCCGTTAGAGAGGTTTTGGGCCTCTTAGGGGCTAAGTTATTGTCTGTTTCAGACTCACTTGTCATTGAGACGGGTAAGGTTCCCCTTAGAGTGGTTTTAGGCCTCTTAGGGGCTAAGTTATTGTCTGTTTCAGACTCACTTGCCATTGAGACGGGTAAGGTTCCCATTAGAGAGGTTTTGGGCCTCTTAGGGGCTAAGTTATTGTCTGTTTTAGACTCACTTGCCATTGAGACGGGTAAGCTTCCCATTAGAGAGGTTCTGGACCTCTTAAGGGCTAAGTTATTGCCTGTTTCAGACTCACTTGCCATTGAGACGGGTAAGGTTCCTGTTAGAGAGGTTTTGGGCCTCTTAGGGGCTAAGTTATTATCCGTTTCAGAGTCACTTGCCATTGAAATGAGTAAGGTTGTCATTAGAGAGGCTTAAGTAATAAAGATAGAGATCCGTTAAAACAGTGCTTTTCATTGACTCAGTGTTTAGAGAGAATACACTATTGATAATATTTTTTGAGATGGCGTACATTCCATGCTCTTGGTACTGAGGTGCTGTCCTTATTATTCAACAAGTATGCTCCATTCCCCATTACTCTTGAAATTTGATAGGGACCTTCCCAATTGCATTGGAGTTTGCCAACACCAGCATTGCCCCTGCAAATTTTAGCATTTCTTAGCACTAGCTCTCCTTCCTTGAATTCTCTCAGCTTAACTTTTTGTTGTGATACCTGGCGGCTTGTCTTCTGTAAGCTTCAGCTCTTGCCACAGCAGCTTGCCTCCTCTCGGCTAGCATCTCTTTACAAATCATGATTTGCTCATCATTAGAATTGGTATCATAGTTGGCTACTCTGTAAGACGGGACTCCCAATTCGATCGGTACTACTGCCTCCATTCCATAAGCCAGGCTGAATGGTGTTTCTCCTATGGCTTTTTTCAGTGTGGTTCTCTCGGCCCATAGCACCGGATAGAGCTCTTCTGCCCAGTTTCCTTTAACTTCGTCTAGCCTTTTCTTTAAGCCGGTGAGGAGATTGCGGTTGGTGACTTCAGTCATGCCATTGGTCTGGGGGTATGATACGGATCCAAACTTGTGTTTTATCTCCATTCTTTCGCAGAAGTCATGGAATCTTTGACAATCAAACTGCTTTCCATTGTGTATAATGAGTGTGTGTAGGAGACCGAACCTTGTTATGACTTCTTTGAAGAAAAAATCTTTTACTTTGGAGGTTGTTATGGTTGCCACTGCTTCTGCTTTGATCCACTTGGTGAAGTGGTCAACTGCCATTAGTAGGAACTTCTTCTACCCTGCTGCTTTAGGGAAAGGTCCGAGTATATCCATGCCCCAAGTTGAAAAGGGCCAGGGACTGTTGATAGATTTTCTCTCAGTTTTCGGTGTATGAATCTTGTCGGAATGTCTTTAGCACTTGTCACATTTTTTCACCAATTCTTTAGCGTCTTCTTCCATCGTTGGCCAGAAATAGTCTTGCAACTCTGCCTTCCTTTTGATAGTCTTGTATCCCTGATGGGCTCCATAAATCCCCTCATGAATTTCCTCCAGAATCTGCTTCCCCTCAGTTCCGGTTGCGCATTGGCACCACGGATGTGATATTGATGTTCTGTATAACACTCTTTTCTAATAGGTGAAATTACTTGCCTGGTTGATCAGCCGGCTGGCTTCCTGGGCATCTTCTGGGACAGTACCATTCTCCAGATAGTCAATAATGGGGTTCATCCAGTCGTCTCTCCCTTGGATAAAGAAAACGTGAGGGCTATCAATTCCTTTGTTGAAGCTCTTCCTTCATCTCCATGCTTTGGTACAGTAGGCCTCCTACCGAAGTCAATTTGGCAATCAGATTTGTCTCCTCATTTTCACTTCTGTCAACTTGCTGGATGGCCCATTGCACCCCATTCTTTTCTACCGCTGATAATAAGTCTTTGGCTCTAGTCAGGTACTTACTTAGCGTCTCATCCTTGACCTGGAATTCTCCTATGATTTGATTTACCACCAGCTGGGAGTCACTGATTATCTTGAGATCCTCTGCCTTGACTTCCACGGCTAAAGCTAATCTTGCCAACAAGGCTTCGTACTCAACCATGTTGTTTGTGACTTCGAAGCAAATTCGAGCCCCATATTTGATGATAACTTTATCAGGGCCTCTTAGGACCACACTAACTCCGGCCCCATGCTCATTTTTTGCTCCATCAACTGAGAGTTTCCAAGGTTGTGCTTTGTAAGGCGTCACCTCTGTCCCTCCAGTGCTTTCCACAATGAAATCTGCCAATACCTAGGCCTTCATCGCCTTCCTTGCTTCTTACCGGATTTCATAGTCTCCCAATTGCATTGACCATTTTACCAATCTTCCTGACAACTCCGATCTTTGCATAGCTTTCCTCAATGGCAGGTCAGTTCTTACTATTACCAGGTAACTTTGAAAGTAATACTTCAGTATTTCGGCGGTAGTAACTAGTGCAACTGCCAATTTCTCTACCATTGGGTATCGAAGCTTTGCATCTCTCAGTGCCTTGCTAACATAATAGATGGGCATCTGCTCTATCCCCTCCTCTCTAATGAGCACCAATGCCACTACCTCTCTGCATGCTGACAGGTACAAGAACAAGGTATGGGCCGGCTGATTAATGGCGGTGTAGTTAGGAACTTTTTGAGATCTTTGAATGCTTGCCAGTAATCATCTCCCCATTTGAATTTCTTGATGTTTTTGAGGCTGTGGTAGAAGGGCAAACACCTTCTGGCAGAACTTGAAATGAACCTTCCAAGTGCTGTGATTCTTCCATTGGGGATCTAAACTTCCCTGATTGTTGTTGGTGGCTGCATGTTGATGATTGCTTGGACTTTCTCGGGGTGTGCTTCTATCCCTTTGCTTGAAACCATGCATCCCAAAAATTTTCCTGCCATGACTCCAAATGTGCATTTGTCTGGATTCATCTTCATGTTAAAACTTTGAAGAATCTGGAATACCTTTTCCAAATCGGACGGGTGGTCTTCTCTTCTTTTACTTTTTATGATAACATCATCTATATACACTTATAGTACCTCTCTAATGAGCTCCTGGAACATGAGATTCATTAGCCTCTAGTAGGTTACCCCTGCATTTTTCAAACCAAAAGGCATCATTTTGTAGCAGTAGGTGCCTTTGTGAGTAATAAAGCTTGTCTTTTCTTTGTCTTCTTCCTTCATGGGAATCTGGTGGTATCCTGAGGCCATATCTATGAGGTTGATGAGTTCATGGCAGGAGGTAGAGTCGACAAGTCTGTCAATATTGGGCAGCGAGTAGTTGTCTTTGGGACAGGCTTTGTTGAGGTCGGTGAAGTCGACACACATTCTATATTTTCCATTTGATTTCTTCACCATGACAACATTTGACCACCATTCCATGTATCTTACTTCTCTAATGAAACCCTCCTTTTCCAGTTTATCCACCTCTTCCGTGGTCGCCTTCTCTTTCTCTGTAGACATTGGTCTTTTCTTCTGAGCTACCGGCTTGACAATGGGATCTACCTATAAGGCATGAGATGCTATTGCCGGATCAACCCCAGTGATTTCTGAGGCTAAGCTGGTGAAAAGTTCTGTGTACCGCCTCAGCTTGTCGATGACGAGTGTTTTCAAGTCGTCCAATTTTGCTGAAATTTTGACTTCTTTTCTTTCTGACAATTTTGCAGCCTTTGTTTCTCCCACTGATTCAATCTGTTCTTCTGCCTCGATCTTTAGTATTTCCTCAATTAGGAGTGCTTCTGTTGTGGTGGTTAAATAACACGCTTTGGCTACTTCTTGATCTCCTTTTACCACTACCACTCCTGCATTTGTTGGGATCTTCATTGTTAAATATTAGATTGATGTGACTGCTCCTGAATCATATAGGTATGGTCATTCAAGAATTACGTTGTAGGCTGGAGGCATGTCCATGACATTGAAGAGTGTTTTAACTTCCTTGCTGTGTGGTTGGTCCCTTCCAAATTCCACCATGAGCTCCACTAGCCCCATGGGGTGGATGGGCATGCCATTTAATCTTGAGATCAGTGTGGGGCAATGCTTCATGCTCAACTGGGATCCTCCCATTTGTTTGTATGCTACCCATGTGATCAAGTTGATCGCACTTCCCTCGTCTATCAGTATGCGCCTGACGTCATAATTTTCTATGATAGCCTCTACCACCAAAGCATCGGTGTGAGGTACCTGGATATGTGTTACGTCATCGAGGCTGAAAGTGATGACTTGGAATGGATGGTCTGATCCCTTTCTGACGTGTTTGGTGGTATTTATACTCATGACCTCTGCCCTTGACCTCTTCTTTGTTGCCGCCGAGTATGACTATCCACCTGTGATGACATGCACCTTTCCTTTCCTTTGGGGTCGGTGACCACTTGTGGCTCCTTCTGTGTGTTTGACGGTTGCGCCTCTTTAGTTTAGGTAGTAAACTTTCTCAGGGCTCCCGTTTCTATCAATCTTTCAATTTCCCTTTTCAATTCAAAGCAATCTTTCGTATCATGCCCGTAGTCTTCATGAAACTTGTAGAAATGACTGGTGTTTCTTGACCTCTGGATCATTGGTTTGGGACGATTGTATCGAGTTTGGCTGTCTTGTATCCACATTAGGACATTTGCTCTGGATTGGTTCAAAGGGGTGAAAACTTCCCTTTTATCTTGATTGTATCGGTGGGGTCGGTTGAAAGTGTTAAAAGGACGATAGCTTCTTATGGAATGGGTTTGCTGGACTTGCATCTTTGGCTTGTCTTCCTTCCTTCCTTTCTTCTTCACATCTACTTCCTCCTTTTCAATCTTCCTGTAACGTCTTCCATCATCAACTCTGACGCATTTTTGGGCCATCAACATCAGGTCCTGGTAAGTCTTTGGAAGTTTTGAGTAAATTTTGTCTGTCAATCGTCCCATGGTGGTACCCCTTCTCAGGGCCTGAATGGCTGTGTCAATGTTTAGGTTGTCTATCTTTGTGACTTCATTATTGAATCTCTCTAGATAGTCCCTCAGTGACTCATTGTCCTTCTGCTTGCATTGGTAAAGTTGCTCAGAACTTCTCTTTGGCGGTATGTTTGGGAAGAATCTGAGGATGAATTTTATTGACAGATCTTTCCAGGTAGTGATTGATCTTAGTGGTAACTTACTATACCATTTCTGAGCTGTTCCAACTAGGGTAGTGGGGAACACTTTGCAGAGGAGTTCGTCGGAAGCGTTATAGAGTTGCATGTAGTTAACAAACTCTGTGGTGTGTGTTTCTGGGCACCCTGTATCAGAGAAAGAGTCGAAGGTGGGTACATTAAAATTCCTTCGTAGAGACGTAGCAAGGATATTTGCAATGAAAGGTGAATTTTTAGTTTCAAAGGGTTGAGGTGCTTGAGCAGCTTCCATCTTTAGGACTTTGATCATCTCAGTCATCATGAGTTGAATTTTCTCTTCTTCTGATGTAGCCTTCCTATATCTGTGCTTTGTCTTACCACTATCAAGGTTCCCTTATGGCTCACTTTCATGAGGAGCTTTAGATGACTCCACTTCTGTAACGACCAGAATCTAACACCATTTATTACGAATTAATATACATAATGATAGTAATTAATCATAAATTAAAATCCAATTAAAAATTCCCTTTGAAAATAAATTTTTCTCTGAAAATAGGGTTGCAACGATCGTTGTGAAATGTGCAACGATCGTTGTGGATGAACAGTGATCGTTGTAAGATACATGAAAATCGGCCAAACATCCAGTAAGGTACACGAGCTCGTGGGAAACTAGCAACGAGCTCGTTGCAAATTAGCAACGATAGTTGTGAAAATAGCAACGATCATTGTAAGCCAAAAATCACCAATCCGAAATTTTTGAACAGAAAACACAGTTTTAAAACAGTATTTCTGACTTTTCTCGGTAAAACCATACTTTAACCAATCTCAAAATCTATTGAATTATATAACAAACTCTTCAAACTTTCAAATACAATAATGTTTATAAACAAGAAACGTTGAAAATTTTATCAACATATAATTATCCAAAAATCAATTAGTCCACACATTTACTCAAATCACTTACACATACATTTACACATCAAATAGTTCATTACACATATAATGTTAATTAACAACTTAAAAATCAAATGCATACATGTATAAA
>CANYLF011485887.1:0-13296 GCA_948193215.1 Bocquillonia castaneifolia | reverse complement strand
GCAAGTCACATGCTTTAGGCGTCCATTGTTTGAATTATTGCAAAATATCTACAAATCTGAAGAAAACGTGACATATTGTTGAAAAGGTATGGATGTCTAGTGTCTAAGAAAAAAGGAATCATAATTTTTCAACAATCAGAGCTGGAGATATTGGATTTGAAGGAGACATGCTACATTTGTCAAGTAAGCTAGCAGCCTTGAAGAATGGAGCCTCACAAATCAAGTTTGAATTTCTTGGTTGATTGAAACCAGCCATTTTTGATTTCTTGCCTATAAAAGGATGCATTTTATGCATCAAAACATACACAAGAGCTTGAAGAAAGAAATAATAGCAATTAAGAGTCACAATATTCATAAGTTATTTGAGAGTTTATGTTGTAATTGTTAGAAAAAACCTTCATTCTTCTTCTTATAATTTTCACTTTGTTTTTGTAAAGTGTGAGAGATACTAAAACACAAGGAAAGGTTTAAGTGTGTACGTTGAAGACACTTGGGTTTTGGGTTTTGAGTGTAAGCCATAAAAACTCTTGATTTAGGTTTGTGAGTTAGCCTTAGAAAATTCATTTGTAAAGGTTGAAGATAGCCTTAGAAATCTTCATTGTAAAGGTAGTGAGATAGCCTTGTAAATCTCACATTGTAAAGGTTGGAGATAGCCTTGAAATCTCCATTGTTTCCTATTTGTGGTTAGTGGAAACCCAAAGAGTGTCTTTGGGAGAAGTGGACGTAGGTCAAGTTGGGACCGAACCACTATAAATTCTTGTTCATTCTTCAAAGCAATTTTTTTCTATTCCGTATCAATTCACCCCCCCCCTCTTGGTCATTTCAATTATGATATTATGAAATGTTAAATATGAATGTTCTGTTATGTTTGGATAGTTATAGCCTTGTGAGGCTCTATCTAGTATGCTGGTTATATTATGTTATCAGAGAGTTATTATGAATTATATATGTTGTTCATTAGCAAGTTGACATTCATTTTTTTGAAACCAGAATACAAAATTCTTGCATATTATGTTGGTTTATGATATTTAACATGTGTTAGGCTAGCCACGGGTTCCGGTAGCATTAAGCTTTCCCGTTCCCTGGCGCCGGTCACGTAACCCAAGTTTGGGTTGTGACAAAGTTGGTATCAAAGCTTATGGTTTTATTTTATCCATATTTTGTTTTCTTAGAGTGTTAGAGTCTTTCTTGAAACTACTGCAGCACTGGATCCTTTATCGTTTTTGTTAAGTCTTGTTTCTAGAATTCAGCGTATCGTTAGGATTTTTGTTTGTTGCTAAAGTTTATTTGTTTGTTTTTCAGAATGAATCGATGATGACGTTGAGTTGTGCAACAACCTGAAGAGAGAAAGGATGCTGCTTCAGAATAGGGAGAAATTCCAGAAGAGGAAGAGGAACCTCAGTAGCCTCGACATAGAGGCAGACCTAGAAATCAAGGTGGATGCCGACGTGCCCCGTGATGGTAATGCATAGCCATCACCACAGGGTTTTACAACCATTGATCAGGCTACGGTAGAGGCTATAGCTAGGGGTATAGCTCAGGTTTTTCAGCAGCCCAGACAGGTCTCAGATCTGGAGGCAATCAGTACCTTTGCCAGATCTTTCAGAGTGTAATTTGAAGGATCAGGAGACCTTATGGACTTTCTGAACATGATACGGAATAGGGTGTCTTTTGCTGCAAATGACTCATAGAGGATCCGCATGGTGGAGATGTGCACGGAGCGGGAAGCTCAAGATTATTTTATTACTGCTATTAGACTAGTTATTGATACTATCACCTGGGAGGAGTTTGAGCATAGGTTCCAACAGCACTATATGCACATGTCATATCAAATGCAGAACTGGGTCCAGTTGATGACTATCTCCGAAAGGGGAAATGAGAAAGTCTCTGAATACACCAACAGACTCAAGAGATTACTGAGGTTTGTAGGCCCTATGTTTGAGGATGAGGCACAGATGGTACACCTGTATGTTGCTGGTTTAGGGCCCGAATATGCCAGTATGAGGACACAAGGGCATGATTTGGAGTCTGTCTATATGGAGGTGGTGGCCATTGAGGAGAGACTTCAGAGGCACTGTGTAGTGTCTGGGTCTGTTATTGCTGGTAGTTCTTGATCTGGGGGAGAGATTAGTGGTTATGCTGGAGGACAGTATGGTATAGGTATGCAGCAGTCACAGGGGACTTTTCAGATGGGATTTGGAGGGGGTCAGGCTGGATCATCCCAGAGAGTTTAGTATACTCATCGCGTTCATAATAGAGGCAGACATGGCCATGGGGGTAAAGGCGGTTCCTTTTACAGAGCAGGCAGTAGCACTAGTGGACAGAGTATTGGCTACAGCAGTGCTGGTTATAGCAGTTCCAGTTTTGGCCCTAGCTCTTACTAGAATTGTGGTAGAGTCCACCAAGGACTGTGTCATTTGGGGCAGCAAGTATGCTACATGTGTGGACAGCTAGGACACTATGTGAAGAATTGTCCGTTTTACCCTTCCCTTGGTCAGACTCAGTTGTATTTATCTTCATCAGCATCCAGTGTAGCACATCCACCAGTTTAGCCACGCCCTCAGTATCCTACTTATCAGTCAAGACCATATCAGGCAGGCCCTTCTTAAGGCGGATTTCAGATGATAGGCCAGCAGGACTGAGGATTTGGGGGTAGAAATGGAGGCAGGTTTGGTGGTAGGGTAGGTGGTAGAGGCACGGGTCATGCTTCTACTTCACAGTAGCCTAGTGGAGGCCAGGCCAGAGTGTTCACACTTACTCCTCAGGATGCACAAACCTCGAATGCAATCATTGCAAGTGCTATCTTAGTATGTTATACTGAAGCCTTTGTCTTGTTTGACCCTGGTGCGACGCATTCTTTTATTTCTCCTACCTTTGCATCGAGAGTTGGGTGTAGAGGGACTAGGATGTTAACTCCTTTGTCAGTAGCCACTCCCTTGAGTGAATCTCTGGTTACTGACATTATTTTTTCGCTATTCCTTATGAGAATTGAAGGTAGAGAGATGATGGCAGATTTAATATTACTAGATGTGATGGATTATGATGTGATCCTAGGGATGCATTGGATGTCCCAGCATTATGCTACCGTGGATTACAGAATGAAAGAAGTGATATTAAGATTGCCTGGAAATGAAGAGCTCAGATTCAAAGGTGAGAAATGTGTGATTCCTCAGAATCTAATTTCTGCCATTACAGCTAGGAAGTTACTCAAGCATGGATGTCAGGGATTTTTGGCAGTTGTTAGAGATACAACTCTGGAAGTAGATGATGTGAGTGATGTGCCAGTAGTATGTGAATATCCGGATGTGTTTCTAGAAGAGTTGCCTGGATTGCCACCTGATAGGGAGATTGATTTCTGCATTGATGTAGTTCCTGGAACCATTCCCATTTCTATACCACCATACAGAATGGCTCCAGCTGAGTTGAAGGAGCTGAAAGAGCAGTTACAGGAGTTACTTGACAAGGGCTTCATTAGACCCAGTATTTCTCCCTGGGGTGCACCTATTTTATTTGTGAAGAAGAAGGATGGTACACTCTGACTCTGTATTGATTACAGAGAATTGAACAAGGTGACAATCAAGAACAAGTATCCGTTTCCCCGAATCGATGACTTGTTTGATCAGCTGCAAGGTGCCTAATGTTTTTCCAAGATTGATATCATCAGTTGAGGATCAAAGAAGAAGATGTGCCAAAGACTACAGTCCAGACTAGATATGGTCACTATGAGTTTCTGGTTATGTCCTTTGGGTTGACTAATGTTCCAGGAGCCTTTATGAACTTGATGAACAGAGTGTTCAAACCATTTCTGGATCAGTTTGTGATCATTTTTATTGATGATATCCTAGTATATTCTAGAAGTGTAGAGAAGCATGAACAACATTTGAGGATGGTGTTAGAGACTTTGAGAAGGGCGCAGTTGTATGCCAAATTTTCTAAGTGTGAATTTTGGCTAGATAGTGTTACTTTGTTGGGGAACATGGTGTCCAAGGAAGGAATTCATGTTGATCTAAAGAAGGTTGAAGTGGTATTGGATTGGTCTAGACCTACCACAGTCACAGAGATTAGAAGCTTTCTGGGTTTGGCAGGCCAGTATCAGAGATTTGTTCAAGACTTTTCTCGGATAGAAGTGCCATTAACACGGTTGACTCAAAAGAGTGTCAGGTTTGAATGGGATGAAGCTTGTGAGAATAGCTTTCAGTTGCTTAAGGAGAGGTTGACTACAACTTTTGTGTTGTCCTTGCCTTTTGGGACTGATGGCTTTACTGTGTACTATGATGCTTCAAGAGTGGGTTTAGGGTGTGTATTGGTGCAGAATGGGTGATAGGGGCCTATGCTTCTAGACAGTTGAAGAATCATGAGAGGAAGTACCCTACCCACGATCTGGAACTGGTAGCTGTTATGTTTGCATTGAAGATCTGGAGGCATTATCTCTATGGTGTACCCTGTAAAATATATACTGAACATAAAAGCCTAAAGTATATATTTCAGCAAAGTAACCTGAACATAAGACAGACCAGATGGTTGTAATTATTAAAAGATTATGATTATTCGATCATGTATCATCCTGGAAAGGCGAATGTGGTGGTAGATTCCTTTAGCAGGAAATTAACTAGATGTCTTGATCATATCAGTGTTGGAAGGAGACCTTTGTACATGGAGATTGATCAACTGTTTGATCAAGGATTGCAATAGTGGGTAAATAGGAATATATGTTTGATAGTTCAGTTTATAGTAAGATCTGTGTTTTTGGACCGAGTGAAAGCAGCTCAATCACAGGATCCAGAGTTACAAAAGATTTTATACCTGCTGCAACAAGGTACATTAGAAGAGTTTAGGGTTGATAGTGAAGGTATTTTGAGGATGGGCACTAGAGTGTGTATGCCTAAGGTTGACAACCTGCAGAAGGAGATTTTGGAAGAAGCTCACCATACACCTTACAGTGTTCATGCAGGTGCAACTAAAATGTACCATGATCTGAAAAGCATATATTGTTGGAGTGGGATGAAGAAGGATATAGCAGAGTTTGTGTCCAGGTGTATGACTTGTCAGAAAGTGAAGTTGGAACACTAGAGGCCTTATGGATTGCTACAGCCATTACCTATCCTAGAGTGGAAGTGGTACATGATTACGATGCACTTTGTAATTGGGTTACCTTGTACTCGGAGTGGGTATGACTCAATCTGGGTGATTGTTAATAGATTGACCAAGTCAGCTCACTTTATACATATAAAGAAGAACTACACCGTGCAGAAACTGGCTAAATTGTACATTTCTGAAATATTACATCTGCATGGAGTTCCAGAGTCCATTGTATCAGATAGAGATTCGAGTTTCACCTCAATGTTCTGGAGGGAGCTGTAGTCAGCTTTGGCAACTAGATTGAATTTCAGCACAACTTTTCACTCTCAGACAGATGGGCAGTGGAGATAACCATACAGACCTTGGAGGACATGCTACGCATGTGTGCTATGGATTTTGGTGGCTTTTAGGATTTGAACATTTCATTGATTGAATTTGCTTATAATAACAGTTATCATGCCAGCATTGAAATGGCACCGTTTGAAGCATTGTATGGTAGGAAGTGCAGATCCCCGTTGTGTTGGGATACTAGTGAGAGGCAGGTTTCTAGGCCTGAACTGGTCCAGATCACTTCTGAAAGGGTTCCATTGATACAGCAGAGGTTGAAGACAGCTTTTAGCCGACAAAAGAGTTATGTAGATCCTAATAGAAAAGATATTTCTTTTGATATTGGCAATTGGGTGTTTCTGAAGGTGTCACCCATGAAGGGTGTGATGAGATTTGGCAAGAAGGGTAAATTGGTACCTAGATACGTAGGACCTTATGAAATCAAGGCGAGAGTTAGTGATGTGGCTTACAGATTGGCCTTACCACTAGAGTTGTCTATAATCCACCCGGCCTTTCATGTATCTATGTTGAGAAAGTACATTACAGACCCATCACATGTTATCCAGACAGATGATATTGAGATTGGGGAGGATTTGACATATGATGAGTACCCAATGACTGTGTTTGATCACCAAGTGAGACAGCTACGATGCAAGTCAATCCCGATGGTTAAAGTGGTGTGGAGAAATCATTCTATTGAGGATTGCACTTGGGAACTGGAGCAGGATATACGGGAGTAGTTTCCCCACTTATTTTTACAATGAGGTATGTTTTTAATTTGACGATGAATTTATCTTAATGTGGAAAGAATGTAATACCCGTAATTTCCATTTAATTAATTTTTAATTCGGGAATTTATTTAATTAAGTTCAAATCTTTAAAAATTCCAAATGGTATATATGGATGTCCATTTAAGCTAAAAATTTGAGTGAATGTTAAATATACTCTCGAGCTTGCTGTAAAAATTTGGGATAAAACCGAGTTAAGAAAAAATTTAATTAACTAAAAGGACTAAATTGTAAACTTGAAAACTTGGTCTTATATACCCAAAACAATCTGCTGGGACTATTTGCAAGAAAACTTAAAAATACAATTACCTCTACAGTACCCACCTTTTCTATGAACTACCACTGTAGCCCGACCCCTTTCTTGCCGTCAATTATCCCTTTTCCGGCCACTATTACCGTCAAGCTAGTAACCAATATAAAGCTCTCATCATCCCCGTCATTCCTATACCCTTTTCCCCAATTTCTTTTACTGGTGAACGGAGATTTTAAGCTCGCAAACTTCGAGCATGGCTGCCTCTGTGAAACGGTGTGTTCCGGCCACCGCCAATCCAAATTGACACTGCCATTGGAAAGATTGGCCCTCAAAACCTCTAGGAACACCAGACCATGACTTTGACATCGTCATTTTGGTTGTGAAAGCACCGCTGACCATTTTGAGTTGTTCACTGCGTTTGGCTCTTCTTGGAGGAGCGTGAGTGGTGGCAGAAGGCTGGGGAGGAAGTAGCTACTCGATCTGGTGAGTGTGGAGTCCTCAGGCCACCATCCATGGTGGCGGATGAGTCCCACGCGCCGCCATGGGCTGTGGCTGTAGGGCTCGACCCAAAAATCAATAAAAATATTTTTAAAAATTAGAGAATTTTATTTTGGACAACTTTAATAAAGGATCGATCGGCAAAGAATGTACGGTTTTAAATTAAAAATCTCGGAAGTGAATTATCGGTTTATGGAAGTTATCGAATTAAGTGCTACATGTCTAATTTAATTATTTAAACGTTGGTTATGTTAAAAGCATGTTATATATGAATTAATTAACTCGAATTGAGATTGAATTGGATGAATTTAATAAACGGATTAATTAATTGGATAATAGGACTGTTTATACCATATAATGAAATGTTGGATTTTTCGGATTTTGAGGACTGTTTGGACTTATATAAGTATAAATTGATAGATATAAAATAGTACGATAAGTTCAATAATAAATAAATATGGATGATGCTGGTTTAATGCCGTAACTATTGTGTTCCGGGTAAATTGGTAGGCTCGGCAGTTGGTTGTGATTATAGAAGTGTTATTTTTATGTAGGATGGGCTCCACTTTGGTGGAGAGATGTCCATTTTAGAGGGGAGGTTCTGCCAAATTTTTTGTAGAATTTTGTCATAAAACGTGATATCAGATATAACGGATTAAGTTATGAGTTTATAGTTATAGGTTGATGCAGACAAGGAGGTTTTGCCTTAGAGCCTTAGCCATGACTAGCAACTGCGGCACTGTCTGTTCAGCTGCGGGGCTGAAGTGGTAGTCGCTACCCGAACTAGCATTGGGAATGTCTTACAAGGTGTACACCTCGATTCCTCTTAAGAATACGAAAGGTGCATTGACCCCAAAGATTCATGGATCTGACTTATCAATTTCAGAGCGTGATTCTTTGCCCAACACTCCTAGTATTATACCAACCTTCATTCCTTCTAACAAAGCAATAAAAAACATGACAATTATAACCTATCTTTTACATATAAACATGCAATAGTGAGTTTATAATAACAAACAAGAGTTAATTCTAAAGATTACCAATCATTATTAAGGGTTAATTTATATGCAAAAGTGATAACAAGCACATAACAACCAACACAGCAACACAACCTAGGGTTTCTACCATTTTATACCTAAAATGATTACCAAATAAACATTATTATCCATTTACACGCATAAACTTACCTAAATAATTACCAAAGAAGGTTCAGAAGCTTACCTTGTCACTGCATTCCACATGAAAATTACTATATGCAAGCAATCCTAGCAAAGCATCATCGAAGAGACAATAACAGGGTCCAACGCCACTCAAGAGACTGGCATTTGGGCCCAACGCCACTTATCC
The DNA here is from genome assembly GCA_948193215.1 of Bocquillonia castaneifolia. Lineage (NCBI taxonomy): Eukaryota > Viridiplantae > Streptophyta > Magnoliopsida > Malpighiales > Euphorbiaceae > Bocquillonia > Bocquillonia castaneifolia. The sequence goes on along the minus strand of CANYLF011485887.1, from coordinate 5,004 downwards.
ATAGGCGTTTGGGCCCAACGCCACTCCTGCTTGTGGCATTGGTTGTCAAACAACATGCGGCATGCACGATTTGATGAAAAATGCAATTTTCAAGGTTTACCAAGCCCAAAAATGGATCAAACAAGGATGAAAACTCATAGAACAGACATCAAAATACAAATAAATGCATAAAACATGGCAAAACAACCCAGATCTAATCATGGCATGCATAAAAATATAAAAAGATGCAAACTTTACATGCAAACATCAAAAGACTCAATCTTTTAAACATAAAACGTGTAAAACACATAAACTTTATTCATAAAACGTTAAAAGAACATGATTTTAAATGTTAACATGCAAAGAAACAAACTTTATTCATCAAAACATGCAAAAATTACAACTTTATACATTAAAACACAAAAAGATGCAACCTTTTATGTATTATAACCCAAAAAAACATGATTTTCATGCAAAAGAAATAACTTTCAAGTAAAAGGAATGATTTTTACACAATAAAACACGAAAAGCAAAGATTTTTATGCTTAAAAAACATTCAAACAACATCAAACACATCAGATCTAAAATAAAACATAAAGAAACATGCAAAATAAATAATTTTCATAAATTAACTGGCATTTAAATCAAATCAACATGCGAAAACATTATTAGAATATGCAAATAGAAAATTACATCAACAAAACAACACATTTAACATGTTTATAATATACAAAACATGGAAACATGCAAAGAAACAGTGAAAAACAAAGGAAAAGGTGACTTACCTTTCAAGAAATCAACTTGGAAGCTCTTGATAACCCTCAGATCTGATGTGAGTGACATTTATGTTGCTTTTTATTGATTAAAGGCTGCTGGAACTTGCTTCAATGGATTGGAAGCCTCAAAACCACCTATTGAATGCAAAAGATGACACCTTTAAGAGCTTTTGTGCTTGTAATATGAATGACCAATGTAATATCAATGAGTTTTAGAGTGTTGATATCAGAAATCAAACCCTAAAATTCGTATGCTCTGGCCGCCTCCCCCTAAAACCTAGTTTTAGATGTCTATTTATACCCGGTTTAGCTTAAAACTTAAGCTACGGTTACCATAATCAGTCTCCTATTGAAACTCAATGACTTGAGCTTAAAGCAAGGACAATTTGGTAAAAAATGAGACTACAGAGCTTTAGGATGCGTGTACGACTCATACGAGCCATTCCAGGCAAAAACAGCTTGAAAATGGGCTTTCTGCTGCTAAAAATGACTGACTGGCATTGGGGGTCCAACGTCAGTCTTCATTGTGGTGTTGAGCCCAACGCTAATCATATGAGTGGCATTGGGCCCTACTCCACTTGGAAGAGTGGCGTTGGGCCCAATTCCACTCTTTAGAGTGGTGTTGGGCCCAATTCCACTCTTTAGAGTGGTGTTGGGCCCTTTTGGGCCTCTAAACGTCTGATTTTGCAAAAACTTAAAACTGAGAAAATGTCTAGAATGGCCTCAACTACCAACCATCAAAATTTCAAGTCATTTTGACACTCGTAGAAAAAGTTATGATGAAAATCGTCTGAAAAATCCATTATTTTTGCTTAAAACTGGACTTTGGGAAAAAACATGTTATGCGAGCTTAGAAAACACTCAAACTGAAATGTCTAAAAAGAAAATTTCAACTCAATTCATGCTATTTAGAACATGAATGATCATCACTGGGCCTTTGAGCCGCTTCCATATTCTTGCATTAAAATTAGGTGTTAACAATCGATGATATACGTTTCGATCTTTAAATAATAATGTAGATTCAACTAGGAATTAGGTTATGTCCTTTATCTAAATTATATTCTTTTATATTTAGTAGAGAGTAGCAGAGCCTGAGAAAGAGGCAATAGCTCCGGGGCGCAGGGAGGCGCTCGTTATTGCTGTGAGTTAATTGCATATTTATGACTTGCTTTTAGATTAAAATCATATTATGCTATCATATTAATTATCATAAATATTTAGCATTTGCATATATATATATGTGTGTGTGTGTGTGTGTGGGTATAGTTATATATATATGTGTGTGTGTGTGTGTGTGTATGATTTAGATATACACACACACACACACACACACACACACACACACACGTATATATAAATTATACACACACACACACACACACACACACACAGATATATATATGTATATGTGTGGTAGTTATTATAGAATTATATATAATCATACATCATAGTTATTATATTTAAGTATATATTTGTTATTGTGAATATGATGAATGTATGTTATGCTGAAATTATGAAGTGTGATGGACTGAGGTTGGTTGTGGAATGAGCTACCTGGTAGGTGTCACCAGGCTGTGTGCACACAGGAGTCAGGTATGTATATTTGTGATTGATATTAAGGACGGGGCTTGCTCGGTTGTAGATCTCAGGCACCGATCCTTCATTGTTTGTTATAACTGTGGCTTGCTCGGTTGTGGATCTCGGGTGCTAGAAGAATATATTGGATTAACAGATATTATTTGGAATCAAGAGATATGGAATTATTATGGAATCTTAGAGGGAAACTAGGAGTTCTACTTCAGTCCTCCTCCTTGTATGTTTTGGTTATTGCATTCATTTGTGTGATTACACGTATATTATATATTCTACTACTATATGTGTTTGTGTATGACCTAGGTTGCATTTCATAAATATGCCATTAATTCACTCAGTGAGGTCTTACTCCCCTCAATTTATTTTTCAGGATTCTCTTCAGACCTCTGTCAGTGAACCTCTACACCGGTCTTCTTCTTCACCGGCAATTTTGAGTACGTTCAAGTACTAATATTCAGATGTATGTAATCTAGTAACTGCAGTAGTAGCGTGTTGTATTAGGATGATTAATCTATGGTTTTATCGGACATGTATTATTATTATGATGCTATGAAATGTTAACTATGACTGTTGTGTTATGTTTGGATAGTTATAGCCCTGTGAGGCTCCAGCTAGTATGCTGGTTATATTATGTTATCAGAGAGTTATTATGAATTATATATGTTGTTCATTGGTAGGTTGATGTTCAGTTTTGTGAAACCTGAATACAAAATTATGGTATATTATGTTGGTTTATGATATTTAATAGGTGTTAGGCTAGCCACGGGTTCCGGTAGCATAAAGCTTTCCCGTTCCCTAGCACCGGTCACGTAACCTGGGTTTAGGTTGTGACATCAACAATATCTTGGTCAAGAAGATGTCATAATAGGCAATGGTAATAAAAATCCTATCTCTAGTAGCAGGTCCTCTAATTTTTCTGATGCTAAAAATATTTATTCTTTACAAAATATTTTACATGTTCCTGATTCATGTGCTAATTTACTTTCTATTCATTCTTTTACTCACTCGAACAATTGTTCTGTTGAATTCTTTACCAATTATTTTATCATTAAAGATTTCCGAACAAGGGAACCGCTACATATAGGCCGGAGTAGTAACGGTCTATACCCTTTGGAGCTATCACCGGTGGCATCACATCCAAAAAGTGCCTTTTTAAGTTCATTGAGTCATTCGTATTCCAAGCTTGGACATGCAAATATTAGAGTCGTTAGACGTGCCCTTAGTCAGGCACAAATTCCTTTTCCTAGTTGTGAAAATTTAGTATGTCATGCTTGTAATGCAAGCAAGAGTCATAAACTTCCATTTCCTGTGTCCGATTTCAAAGCTAAAGGTCTTTTAGATTTAATTTGTTCCAATGTTTGGGGTCAATCTCCAGTTCCATCTATTGATGGATATCAGTATTATTTGTTATTTTATGACCATTATTCTAAATATTGTTGGAATTATTTTCTTAAATTTAAGTATGAAGTTCTTATCACTTTTATTAAATTTCGTCACTTGAAAATATTTTGATTGTTCAATTAAACAATTTCAAGCTAACTGGGGTATGGAATTTCAAGCTTTACAACTTTATTTATTAACTAGTAGTATTACTTATCGTAGTTCTTGCCCTAAAACACCAAAACAAAATGGTTGTGCAGAACGAAAACATCGCCATATAGTTGAAAGTGGTCTTTGATAAACGAGTTTTATTCTATATAAATCATTAGCATTGTATTCAATTTCTTCCCCATTAAAGTCAACTGAGTACTTATTTTGTTATATTTTTGTAATTTGCAGTATTAGGTGCATATAGGCTCGAACCGGGGCAAATTTGGGAGTTCGTAGGTGTGAAAAGAGTTTTGATTTGAAAGTCTCCAGATCACAATAGTATTGAATTTAATTTCATTTGCAAAAGTAATCAGCTCAATTGGTGCTAGAACGAAAGAGATGCAAGTTAAACTCTGGGAAATGCAAGTTAAACTCCGAAAGCGGTTTCAACTGTAGTAATAAAATTTCAGGGGCATTTTGGGCACGAAATAGATGGAATCAAAAAAACCTTAAACCATAGAAATTAAAGTAGACATCTGGAAATTCATTTTAGGCTCAAGAATTTCTCAATTTGGAGTTCAGATGATGAAGATATGCTCCGTTCAAGTTTTGGGGCAGAAGTTAATTTTTCATGAAAGGAGGCATAATCGAACCAGACCTGGGTCCGGACCGTTAACTGGATCAAGTCCAATTGCATCCAAAAGCACAAAGAAATAGAATAGGACCAGACTATGGTCTAGACTGTGAACCAGATCCGGTCCAAATCTGGTCAGCTTGGAATTTGGATGGTTTTTTTGGGGTATTTTTGGGACCCTATGAGTAAAATATTTATATAGAAAGCTTATGAACAATTGTGGGGAGGAAAAAAACATAGAAAATACATTAGAAACATAAGAACACTTGGGATTTCTTTTGGTTTTTGGATTGATTCAAGGAGAATTTGAAGGTTTTCAGGATTGAGAAGCTTGGCAATCATCTCTAAGACTAAGTGCTACTTTTCTTATCTTAAATTACTTTAATTTAGTTTGTTATTAGTTTTATGTTTGTTTTGATGAATTTCATTATGTATTGGAACTAAAACCCCAACTAGAGGGATTGATGTAATCTAGTTGGGGTAAACTCATTT
>CANYLF011485052.1:0-21772 GCA_948193215.1 Bocquillonia castaneifolia | reverse complement strand
TTGTAAGATTGGTTGTGAGAATTATAATGGTTTGATGAGTATTGTGAATTTATGAGTTTGTGGTTCTATGTAATGTTATAAATTTGTATTGAGGAACTATATATACATATAAATGCGTGAATATTGTGTTGTGTTAGTATTGTCAGTTATTTATTTACTGAGTCGCCAGCTCACTCCTTGGCAATAATTTTCAGGTTATGGACAACGCTTGTAAGTATTCAGAGGTTCATGTGCATAACAATAGAAGTTTTGAAGGTTAGCCAGTGGATAGTCTTGAACATGTTTATGCATGTTGGTTTGAAAATGTGTATGTTTGTAATATTGTATAAATTTATGTATTTATGTGTATTCTAGTTGAGAACATATGTTTCGGTTTTGTTTTAATATATTGGAAAGCTTGTTATATGTTTATGTTGATTACGAACCCGTTGGAATCTGTTTTTACAGAGAAATGTCAAAAATACTGTTTTAAAACTGTGATTTTCATTTCCAAATTTCGTTTTGGTGATTTTTGGCTAACAACGATCATTGTACTATTCACAATGATCGTTGCTGATTTCACAATGAGCTCGTTGTTGATTCCCACGAGCTCGTGTATCTCTCTGAAATTCTCGGACGTTTTTGCTGCTTTTCACAACGATCGTTGTGAATTCAACAACGATCGTTGTGCCCCTTTTTAAAAAACAAAATCATTTTTGAAGAGGAATTTCATCAAGTTGAAAATTATATTTAATTGTTTAATATTATTTGTCTTTTTCTTAATAATATTGTGGATTTTAGGGTTGTTACACCTAGTGTAAGGTACTTTAAAGTTTTTAGGTGTAAATGTTTTGTTTACAATAACAAAAAAAAAATCAGCTTGGAAAATTTGATGCTAAAGCTGATGAGGGAATTTTCCTAGGCTATTCTGGACATAGCAAAGCATATGGAGTCTTCAACAAGAGAACTCTTGTTAAAGAATCTATTCATGTGATTTTCAAGGAATCTAACCAAACTCTACCGAGTAGAGAAGTTGATGATGATTTTGTAGGTTTCGACTCCAGCTCAAATGCCGAAAAGGAAGTTCAAGAAACTCAACCCTAAGAGGTTACACAACATCAAGATGAACCTGCTGATCTTACAAACTAGCTTGACACCAGTCAGAATGTTCCTGAAGCTACTTCTCAATGAAACCAGATTGATGAAGGAATCCTTCAAAGGATTTGCCAAAGAATGGAGATACCATAGAGATCACTCAAAGGACAATCTCTTAATAAGTCCCTCAACCAAACTCATCATCAGAAGTGAATTTCGAAAGGCTATGGGAAATGTAGCTTTTGCTTCACAAGTTGAGCCAAAGTCCATTGATGAAGCTATTGAGGATGAAAATTGGCTTATATATGGCAATGCAAGAAGAGGTAAATCAGTTTGAAAGAAATCAAGTTTGGAAGATTGTCCCAAAGCCCAAAGATCACTCCATTATAGAAATAAAATGGGTGTTCTGGAACAAGCTAAATGAACATGGAAATGTAGTTTGAAACAAGGCAAGACTAGTAGCTCAAGGTTACAATCAAGAAGAAGGAATCAACTTTGATGAGACTTTTACACCGGTTGCAAGCTTGAGGTTAATAGAATGTTGTGTGCTTTTGCATGTTACAAGAACTTCATGCTTTTATCAAATGGATGTGAAGAGTGCCTTCTTGAATGGGTACTTGAATGAAGAGGTTTATGTAAAACAACCTCCTAGCTTTGAAGATTTTCATAAGCCAGATTCTGTCTTCAAGCTAACCAAGGCACTTTATAGGCTCAAGCAAGCACTAAGGGCATGGGATGAGAGGTTGAGCAAATTCTTGCTAGAAAATGGCTTCAAAAGAGGAAAAGTGGACACTACACTCTTCATCAAAAACCAGCTTCAGAATATTTTGATTGTTCAAGTCTATGTCGATGACATAGTCTTTGGCTCAACAAATGTCAAACTAAGCAAGAGCTTTGGAGAGATGATGAGAAGTGAATTCGAAATGAGTATGATGGGTGAACTAAACTTCTTTCTCGACCTTTAGATCAAACAATGCAAAGATGGGATCCTCATAAATCAATCCAAGTACACAAAAAGAGTTTCTGAAAAAGTTCAAGCTGGCTGAAGCTAAATCTGCCAAGACTTTGATGAGCACAAATATGAAGCTAGAAAAGGATGACAAAGGTAAAGTTGTTGATAGCAAGATGTATAGAGCTATGATAGGTTCTCTCCTTTACCTCATAGCAAGTAGACTTGATATTGACTTTTGTGTCTATCTTAGTGCTCGTTTTCAAGCTAATCCCAAGGAATCACATTTATTAGCTTTGAAATGAATTTTTAGGTACCTTGTGGGAACTCAAGACTTAGGTCTTTGGTACCCAAAGGATACCTCATTTGACCTTGTTGGCTATAGTGATGTAGACTTTGCAGGTAGTAGAGTTGATAGAAAAAGCACATATGGAACATGTCAATTTCTTGTAGCTTGTTTGGTATCCTGGTTTAGCAAGAAGTAGATACCATTAGCTTTATCAATAGCTGAAGCTGAATACATCTCTGCTAGAAGTTGTGTAGCCCAAATCCTTTGGGATAAAACAATAGCTTGAGGACTTCAACTTGAGGTATGATCATATCCTTATAATGTGTGATAATACTAGTGCAATCAACTTTCCAAAATTCCCATATTCCACTCTAGAACTAAGCATATTGAAATTAGGCATCACTTTATTAGGGATCATGTTCAAAAAGGAGACATCGAGCTAATTTTTATGCCAACTGAAAATCAGCTTGCTGATATTTTCACCAAGCCATTGCCTGAGGAACAATTCTGCAAACATAGAAGAAATTTGGGTTTGATGCTCATTGATTCTTGATTTTTTTTTTTTGCTAATATAATATGATATAATAAATTTTTTTTTCTTTCTTTCTTTTGCTCCCCGTGAACAGTATGTCCTAACATGTCTAATTTAATGGTTAAAATTATGTGGTTTGTCATATTGATCATTTTTGCTTGTGGTTGGGCGTGAACATCCTTTATCATTTTTTTCTTGCGTTATTAATAATAATTTTCTTGATTATTTGGTATATTATATGTTAATTGTGCCTAAGAGTTAATTAAACCCATAAGCATAGTTTAGTAAATATTTAAGTGTAGAGAAATTAAATGAATTGGGCTCTCTTTATCTTGCTTACAACCCACTAAACATTTTTTTTTGCCTACATTACAATTCAAAAGACCAAGCTCATTTTTTTTAATTCCCTCTTCTTTAAACATTCTTCTCTCAAACACATTACTAAACTCACCACCATCCCTACCACCTAAAACCTTTCTCACCAATGGTGAAATCTGATAAGAAACAAATAGAAAATTCAAGCTCACATGACTCGTCTGAATCAACAATGAAAGTGACGAAGAAGATGAAAATAGAAAAAGGTACTAAGGAGAAAAGTGAAAAAGAAGAAGCAGATGACACCATGGGGGATTGAACTGAAGATGGCCTACAACAAGTTAATGGAAGTAATATATCTTGAATGGGATTTGTATGGGTGAAATGATTTCCCCTTTAAAAAAATCACTGGTTAGAGAAGTTGTCTATGAAAGACTGGTTAGAGAATTTTATGGGAATATTCAACGAAAGAATGCATCTGCCTTCATTATCAGCCCGAAAGGAAAAGAGTATACGGTTACTATTGATTCACTGTTTGAAGCCTTTCAAATTCCAAATGAGGGAACTAAGGTCGAGAAGAACATATAAATGAAAGTTGTAGTTGGTTTTAACCTAACGAAATTTGGAAGGAAAATTGTTAACAAGGGAATCAAATGCAACCCAACAAAATTAATGGCCAATATTTAAAACTGAGCTTCAAGGTACTTCATCAGTTTGTTAATCTCTTTCTTTCTCCAAAAACTGGTAGCCATCAATATGTGAATTATCTTGAGTTGTATATCATGCGACATGTTGCTGAGAAAAAGCCATTTAATCTATGCTATTTGATGATTAATTATATGTTGGATTTATCACCCAATAAGAGTTTGCCTTTTAGGATGTTTCTGACCACTCTGTTTAAGCATTTAGAAGTCAGTTTTAAGAAAACTTATGTTACTATCAAATCTAGTGTGAATGATGATTCTTTAAGGAAGATGGGATGGGATTTCAACAATGATAGTCTAATTAAGGAACATTATGAGTTTAGTCTGCAGCTGGTCTTCTCTCTAAAATCATCTCTCAAGCCTCGGCCAAAGCTTCTTACATGCTCAAATCCAAGCCTTCAACCACCAAGTGTGTTAGCCGAGCTGTCAAAAAGACATCCACAACCATTTCTCCAACTAATCCTGAAAGTCATGGGATGTCTGATAAAGTTTGATTGCTCTACCCTGTATTTATCTAGTTATGCTTATGGTGCATTTGTCAATAATGTTTGATTAAACTTAGACTTTTAACATTTTTTTTTTATGTATGACAAAAAGGGCGTGTAGACACTGAACTTTTGGATGCAGTTACGTGGAAGCAGCGCGGGAGCCCACTGATGAATACGGTCTAGTTTAGACCACTCTGTTACCCAGTTTCTTGTAGAAATAAGCCGAATAAAATAAATAAAAATTATTTCAAATGTGCTAAATTTTTTCAAATATGTTTTTTGGCCTAATTTAGGGTCCGAATAAGTGTTTAAATATTTGTCCAAACCTTAAATACGGCCCACATAAACTAAAAAAATTGTTTTGAGCCCAAAAACCACCAGGCCCAAAATGAACATCGGGCCGAATGTTCATAGGTCCGGCCGGATGTTCATTACCCTTTTAAAAAAAATGGAGCGTCTGCAAGATCCGACAGTGATAAGTGGTGGTGATCTGTCGCACCTCACTCACTTAAGAAAAGTAGATTCCCTCAGTCTCAAGGAAACCCTAATCTTATGACTATAAATAGATAAGATGAAGAGGAGGAGAGAGGGTTTTTTGCAAAAAAAAAAATAACAAGAGAATAAACATTTTTCTCAGCAGTTTATTTTGTTTTGAACAATTCAACAGCTCATTTTTCTACTAGAAAGCGGTAACATACCTCCATTCTGAGGGCAACCAACCATCCATAAAGCATCTATACATCAAAATAAACCCATTTCATTCCCGTTTTCTTTATTTTTTAGCTTACTGTAACTTTTTCTCATTTTACATACTAATTTATTTTTATATTCTATCTATACATGAGAGTTCTAAGCGAAGCCAGGAGGATGTAGGAGCAATCGGATTGAAGTTTGGAGTCTCAAAACCCAAGTTATGAATCAAAATGTGGTTTTGGTTCAATAACTTGGGTTACCCAAAAACTTGTCTCTTTGGCTATTTTTAGATTTCTATAATTTCTTTAGGCTTCCCTTTATTGTTGTGTATATTCCATTTAGTGAAATTTGTGATAAAAAAAGTAGATACAAAGCTTCAAAGTTTGATGTTTCAGGTTTACAGATTCGGCTAGATGTTCGTAAAGATCCGGCCGGATGTTTATTGATTCGTTCGGATGTTTATGTTTCATCCGGATGTCCCAACTGCTTCAAATAATTTTTTTTCATGGCCATGATGATGATCCGGCTGGATGTTCACAAAGGTTCGTCCGGATGATCAAAGATTCATCCGAATCATCACGCTGAAGGTCCGAGAGAGCAACCTGAATTTTGGCCTAACTTACAAGGGGCATATCTCGGCCGTCCGAACTCCAAATTGAGAAATTATTGAGCCTAAATTGAAGTCAAGATGTCTACTTTAATTTCTGTGCTTTGGGTTTTGTCTAATTCCTTCAAATTTGTGCCCAAAATGCCCTTGACATTTCAGTGCTATATTTGAGACAACTTTTTTTTGAACACTTCATAAAAAATGTAATTCTTGCTAGGTTAACATAGATAGGATATTTATAAGCTTCTTAGAATTATTTCTATCATTTTTATATATCATATTCAAAAGGCATGTAATAAACAGGTCAAGAATCAACTCGAAAAACATGTAGTGGATCGACTACTGAAGCTTCAAGGTCAGTTAATTCATCCTCTCCGGGATGGATCAATCGATCGGTAAGATTTCTTTTCAATTTTTATGCAAGTCACCTAGATCTGGTTGTAAATAATTAATCGGACATTTAATTAATTAATTCGATAATAAGTAGATAAAAATGGTAGAAATTCATTTCACTTTTCCTCTCTTTAAGGGTGTATGTATATTACTGCCATCCCAATATTTCGGGTAAATGATAAATATATTAATGTGCAAATATTAACTTGTAAATAAAAGTAAAATATATTAGAAACTCATTGTGGATGTTCTGCCTGTAAATAAATAAGGAAATAATCCACTCGACTAATTGTTCATTAAAACAAATATTAACCCATTGATACATCCATTAGCATTCAATTAATCAGGGTTAAATATAACAGACTTTATGTAGAACTAAAATTTGATTAGAAACAATATTGGGCGCGCCCATTCATTACATCCTACTTTCCGGGTGATTTATTGCTTTATATTGTTCGTCTTTGGTAGGAAATAATGACCTCATTACTTAATTAAATGGAAAATTGCCCCAAGTATGGATGACTCATTCCGAACCCAGAAATCATTTGGTGTGATGACGAATGGGATTTTCCCGAAAAGGAATCTACCTGTTTATTAATCACTAGGTGATCCCGAAGCAACTCGGGTGGCGACTCCACGATTTTCATAAAAATTAAAAACCTTTTAGTGAGTAGGTCACCATTGCTATTGGACAACAACTGAAGGGCAGCGGTAAGACTAGTCCCGGGCGCTCTGTCCATAGGGGGAGTAGTATTCAATGCATATGCATGTTTCACCCATTCACCCTCTTTTTGATTGTGTGCATGTGGATAAAACCTGAACCAAACTTTTACTACTAGCCTATGGGCTGATTGATTTTTTTGCTATTGTTTTGCACTAGACAGTATTTCCTTGTTCTTTGAATTAATTTGATGTGGTTGGTAGCTTAATTTCTATCTATTTAATTTTCTTGTGCAGCTATACATCTTGTATATTTGCTTAGTATTGCTGCTATTTGCTTGGTGCCACATATTCTTATTGAACATATTTCTTGTGAACCATATTTGTCTTGCTTTAATCTCTTGAACAGGTGAAATGGTTGGTTTGAACAAACATGTGATTTAAACAAGTAAATTGTACTTGTTAGGAGGCATAAATTTAGGGGGAGCTATATTAATTTTTTCATAGCATTTATAATATAATTTACTCTTATAGTATATAAATTGTTTTGTAAGTTTCTTGTTCATTGTGAATACCTATTCTGCAATGCAGATTTTATGTTTCGATAGGTGATTGAATTGGTTGAAATATTTACAAGCTGAATTTCAAAGTAAACACAAACTAAGCATCAGTGAATTGAACATAACTCATGCATTATCCATATTCATTGTGTGTTGTGTTATCTTTTTTTTGTGGCATTTTTTCAAGGGTTTTGTCAACATCAAAAAAGGGGGAGATTGTTAGCTCAAGGTTACCCCAAAATTTTTTATGTAGACTTTGCTTGATAAAATGCAATGCTAATTAGGCTGCAAGTTGTTTGGAATAAGCATTGCAGGTTAAACATGAGCTGACTTGATACAATTTTTATGTTTCTATTGGAGAAATATTGAAGTGCAACCTCACATGGATGGATCAAGGCTTTCTTAGTGTAGATTTAATTTTTAATTTCACATTTTATACTTAGATACTTTTGTTAAGGGTGATAGATAGGTGATCAGTATTATATGGAGATCAAATTGCATGTGTCATAAATCCAGTGTCCTTGATGGTCTGCATAGCATTGCATTAAAATTTTTTTTAGAAAAAGGTTCTGGTGTCGTTAAGCTAATTCTTCAGTTATCAGGATAACTGAACAGAGAGCAGTGCTAAGAGAAATGTTGTCACTTGTTTTTCTTGAACCACACATGCAAAATTTCAATCATTTGTTAAGGTATTAGATAGTTCTTTTTATCATTTATCATGTTTTGGAGGGAAAAGTTTTCTCTTGGTTCAATAATTTTTTGGGATAATAAAAAGTAGGGTTGTTGAACAGTAATTATTACCTAGTTTTAGCTTTAGAACTAGTGGTCCTAATTTTCTTTCCCATCAGACATGGGATCCTAAACAAACCTTAATGGCTTTCAAGAGACATATAAATACATCATTTTCGAAGGCATTAGAAAGCAAGAGAGCTAGGGCATTTATCACTTTGTTTCCTCATGAGTTAATGCATCAAGATGAGCTTCATTATTATTGATCATCTCTTAATTACTTGTAGGTATGTTTTGTATTAAATATTATGGGGTGTGATAGAGAGAAACACAAAAACATAATTCTTATTCCATTTTCTTTTAAGGTTGGCAAACACCTTGAGAAGTTTGTAGCTTGGTGAGCTTTTAGGTAGTTGTTGTTCTTACAACTTAGGTTGGATAGAATCTAAGCTTGTGTGTGAAAGGTTACCTCTTTGCCTATGGAAAAGAGGAGCTGTTAGTGAAAGGCTTAGGATGTGTATCCTAAGTAGTGGATGTAAGCTTTGTATGCCGAACCACTATAAATCCCCTGTGTCAAGCTATTTTAATTTCCAGTTTTTAATCCTTGATTTATGTGTTAAAATATTTCTACTTTGCTGATCTTGAAGCTATTCTAATAAAATGAGTATAGTTTTAACAAAATTTTTCATCCACTGTAATTTTTATGAACTATTTGAAAGATTGATTTTGAACAAATCATTTGATAAACTATTCTGCAACGGGACTAACAGATTAACTGGATTTCTAGCTGCCTTTAAGGATTCTGTACTTCTATTCTTGTCAATGGTAGTCCTTTAGCTCCTATTTCTCTTCAAAAGGGTTTGAAGCTGGGGGATCCTATTTCTCCATTCTTCTTTGTCTTTACTGTCGAAGGGCTTAAGTAGCTTCTGGACCAAGCATCAAACATGGATTTCTTCAAAGGGATTCTATTAGGTGAAAACATTCTAGAATTGTCCATTCTTTATATTTGTTGGTAACACTCTTTATTTTCTCCCTGCATATAAGAAGATTGTTTGTAATTTTGTGACAATTATTTGCTACTTTGAACTTGTATCTGGTCTTAAAATTAATTATGGCAAGAGTTATCTTATTGGCATGGGTGTTAACTTGGACTTCACTAACCACTATGCTTCAATTATTGGATGTAAAACTGATACACTATCTATTAAATACCTGGGTGCTCCTTTCTCCTATAAGAACCTCACAATCAAAGATTGGGAGCCTCTCTGTAGTACGTTTATGTCGTGCCTTTCTCTTTGGAAGGGATCTTCTCTCTCTTATGCTGGGTGATTTGTCCTTCTCAAGTCAGTGTTATACAGTCGGAATATTTACTTAATGTCCATGTTTCACATGCCAGCTTCTCTCTAATCTCACCTTGAATCCTACATGCAGCAATTTCTATGGGAATGCAATCCAAAATGTAGATCTCTTTGTAGAGTCTCTTAGGATAAATTTTGTTTGCCTTTTGATCAAGGGGGATTGGGTGTTTGCTCTCTCAAGTTGAGAAATGCTGGTTTATTGTACAAATAGATATGGAACTTTTAGGTTGAGAACAGCTCTTCAATATGGTCTCTCTTGTCAAACAATTGGCAAGATTCCATTTTTGGGACTAGTCAATTTAGCTCCCTTCCTTTTCTTTATCACTTTTATGGAGAAGAATTAAAAATTCTTGCATTTCTCAACAAGATTACTGGCAGCACTTTCTAGCATGTATGTCATTTATTATTGATGATGGATCTCAAACTCTTTTTTGTACTGATGTATGGCTAGGAGATTCCACTGTTATTTCTTTATTTTTGGTATCCAATGATTTGTCTCTACTAAAGGATACGTTGCCAATCTGCTTGCAACCTGGACGTCCCCTGTATACTCGATCCTTGCTTTTTTCAGACAAGCAACTGTTGCACTCTCTTAAACAAATTACTGCATCAGTTAACTTACAACCTTACAGGGACAAAGCTTGTAGGAAGTTTGCAAAAATGGTGTATATTTAGTCCACTCCTTCACTACTTATTTTCAGTCCACAGGGAATGAAAATAGTACTGCTCCTCAGATCAGGGTTTGTTGGTGAGCTGCCTGCTTACTAAAAGTTAAATATTTTTTGTATGGTCCTCTTTACGTGGCAACACTCCAACATGATTTTTTGGCACGCCGTACCATCATTCCTTACCAAGCTACTGGATGCAAGTTATGCGGGCATTTGGAAACCCATGTATGGATAAAGAGGGGTTTCGTCAGTAATCCCAGCCTGACTGATGACTGTGGCACTGCGAGTTAGCATAAGGAAGATAATAATAGAGTAGCCACTTGAACCGGCATCAGGAATATCTTACATGGTGTGTGTCTCGATTCCCCTAAGAATGCGGAGACACTTTGACCTCAGAAAATTCTAGGATCGGAGTACCGCATTCCTAGAGTGTGATTCTTTACAAGCTACGTCGAGAGTTATTCTAACTTTCATTCCCTCTATAGCAAATATATGAAAGCAATAAACAAAGAAAATTCTACACTTTACATGCATAATACCTTTATAAAAGTTAGTTTCTACTATTAAGAGACAAGGTTCATTTTACAATATTTACCAAATCTGATTAAGAATCAAATTACATGCAAAAAGTGATTAAAACACACATAGTAACAAATAACACAACCTAGGTTTCTAACTTATTTTAACCTATTTTGATTACCAAATGAGCATTATTAGTCCACATTCATGCATTATAATTTACTAAAATTACCCATGAAAGTTTAGAAGCTTACCTCGTCGTTTAAATCCACGTGAAAATGCATTTTTTAAGTCAAAATAGTGTCTAATGCAGTGCAAAGGTCCCAACGCCAATCAGAGTGGCGTTACAAGCCATTCAACGGCACTCATGCGACTCCACTCACATGTTAACAGAAAATGCATAGGATATGTAGAAAAACTTAATTCTATGACGAACCAAATGACATAAATGGATGTTTTAAAGCCCTATAACATTAGAAATAACTTCAGAACACATTAGCATGCAATATTTTACATGTATCATGGCAAAAACATTATTTTTACAAGCCAAATAACACATAAATCACATAAAATGCACAAGAACAAACAAGAAATGATTTAGATCTAATCTGGAATCATTTTAATGCTGTAAAAAAATGTTAGTAAGAAGCATAAATATACATAATACATTTACTAGCATTTATTTCATTTATCAATGAAATCAAGATTTACATTTAATCATTCAAACATGCATTTAACACTCAACAACATACTTTAGATTATAACATACATGGCGTGGATGATTAAAACATGAAATGAGATTGAAGAACTTACCTGAAAGTGCCTTGAATTGGCTTGAGTGCCCTCAGGGAGCATTGAATGATGTTAGAAGAAGCTTTTATTGCTGTAAATCACCAAGGAATTGAATGGGCAGGCTGTATTCTTCTCAAGAACAAGACCACTCCAAATTGCAAAGGAAACCTAAGCTTCTAGGTCTTAAAAATTTTGTTTTCTAAATTCTTTTTAGTTTAAAATCGAGTTCAGTAATTAATTCCAATTTTCTGTGCATGCAAAAACTTTCCAGCCCTCTAGCCAACCCCTTTTCAAGAGGAAAAGCTTGCCTTTTATAGGCAAAAAATTGATGAAGATAAGCTTTATCATTGAACCTCTTTCTCTTTCGAATTTCAAATTGATAGTTACCCATTCTTGGGGATTAATCAATTGAATCTGACCTCATTCTTGGGTTAAAGGAGAGTCAAAGTTTGTCTGAATCAAGCTTGGAAATTTTATCTCCATCAAAGATGCGATAGAAAGCTTTTTGAATTTGAAAATAAGATTGATTTTGAAGTTTAAATCAAAGATAAAGATTGATAGATGATACAAATCACTTTTATCCAAGTTTTGACTTCAAAATTTGAGTGAAAATAATCAGTAATCAAATCCTATCTTCATCAAATCGATTTGAATTTGAAATCAAACTGAAAATTGTACTTTGGCCTACTAGAGGATGTCAATGCCACTTCAAGTGGCATTGGAAGCCCTTGGGTGGAGTTTGGTCCTTCTAGGGCCTGTTTGAAGCCCGAAACATCCGAATCTGAAAAAACATATTAGAGACCAAAATGTGTAGAATGACCCAATTACCATAAAAATATGAATCGGATCATTTTGAGGTTGTACAAAAAGTTATGACCGAAATCGTTTGAAAATTGCACGATTAGGATTAAAACAAGCTAGTTTTGGCTCAAAATGGGTTTTTCGAGTTTCAAAATGATTCAAAAAGCAATTGTGTGATTAGCAAGGAGCTAACATCATTCAAATCATGCTAATCAAAACATGTGCTATCATCATTGGGCCTCCGAGCCGCATTCACATTCCTGCATCCAAAAATTAGGTATTAACAGTTTGCCCCCGCCTTGTCGGAGGTTTGTAATATTTGTCAATAATATGGAAAAAGATGACAAAGCATAAAACACATAATTTTTAAGACAAGAAATGCATACCTCAGCCCTGGAGTGTGAAAGCTTACCTTGGACCTTGGCTGCCTTGGTTTGACTTTGTGGGGAATAGGTCCTTTTGACCTTTCCCTGGCTTTTATACCAGCGTTCCGTTCCAAATAAAGTTTCTCAAAATTTGGAACAGGGTTTGCTTCTGGCCCTTTCGGCCTTTAGCACTATAGGCCTTTAATAAAATAAACATCTGGCACTATCGGCCTTAAATGAGGGAAGAATTCAACACTATCGGCCTTCAGTAAAGAATAACATCCGGCACTATCGGCCTTCAACAAGGAAAGCATCAGGCACTATCGGCCTTCAATAAGGAAAGCATCCAACACTACCGGCCTTTTGCTAGTAAGTGTCAGGCACTATGGCCTTCAACAAGGAAAGCATTCAGCACTACCGACCTTCTACTAGACAAGTATCAGGCACTATCGGCCTTCAACAAGAAAAGCATCCGGCACTATCGGCCTTCTGCTAGACAAGTATCAGGCACTATCAGCCTTCAACAAGGAAAGCGTCCGGCACTATCTGCCTTCTGCTAGAAAAGTATTAAGCACTATCAGCCTTAGGATAGCATCTGGCACTATCGGCCTTCTGCTAGAAAAGTATCAGGCACTATCAGCCTTTAACAAGGAAAGCATCCGGCACTATCAGCCTCCAAAAAGGAAAGCATCCGGCACTATTAGCCTCCGAAAAGGAAAGCATCCGGCACTATCGGCCTTCTGTTAGAAAAGTATCATGCACTATCGGCCTTCAACAAGGAAAGCATCCGGTGCTATCAGCCATCTGCTAGAAAAGTTATCTTAAAAGAGATAGAATTCAGACACTTACCTTGGCTACTTAAACTCTGATTCTATTGAGTCTCCTCCTCATATCTAGATCTTTCATGGTACTCTCCTGGGAATGTTGTCACCATTTGATGTCCACTCCACTTAGAGATCATCTGAAAATGCGTCTTACTGGGGAACTGTGATAATCTTCACTTGGGAACTGTGATAATCTTCACTGGGGAATGGTTGTCATTTGATGTCCGCTTCTTTTGAAAATTTCTTAACTAGGGAATCAACTTATTTAACTTGCACTAGGGAGCTCTAAGCTTGCTTCTTTTGACTTCGAAGCCAATATATTTTCTGAATTTTCTTTTTCAAGAACTTTTGAAGGCTTCTGCTTCTATTCTAGAGCTTTCCTCTGTCAAATTTTGGAATACTAACTATAACTGTATGTAATTTCTAATACTCTTCAAAAGTTTGCTCCCAATTAGACATGAACTCGGACTTGCTTGCCCCTGAGTGCGATTTCTGATGGCATTGACTTCAGTCGTCATTCATGTGCTTTTTCTTGTAGCTTTGACAGTTTTGCTAGTAGATGTATGCATATCTTGTATGGATGCATGAAACATATTTATGCTTATACTAGTGCATGTCATGTATTGGCATGTGGCATATACGAAAACGAATACACGTTGCATGAATTCTTATGTTTAAAAATTATGTTCTATAGGTGCATGATATGTTGCAATATATACTACATGAAATACATGAAGTTGTGTATATGGAATGCCATGCATTGAATCCTCCTAGATTCGTAAAAAAAATCTATGAAAATCATCGAAATGTGTGTAGAAGCCAACAAAGGACACAATGACATTATGAGGGGCTGTGTTGACTTGATTGATATTGAGATCAGGCCCTGAACTGTAGATTTTTTCCATGGTGGAAGCTTGATCTTCATGAATTGCTCTTGGTGATGTGTCATATTACACGGGCCAAAGGCTTGCCCCGATTATTTATTCAAAAGCCGACTGCTGGGGTTGATCCACCAAAAGTGATTTATTCAAATGGTTTAACAAATGCACCTCTATTGGTCTCATATCTGTTACACTTTATTTGTTCAATGTTTTCTTTTCTATCTCGAAGGTAATGGCACAAATCATATGATAAGCAAACTTGACAAAACTTCAAAGTCAATCTTTATTCTTTTAATTAACAATGGTACAAAGAGTGTACTTTACTATTTCCACAAGACATTACTGCTGTTGCAAATCATCCCTCTCGATTTTTCTAAAGCCAAACTTATTCTTAAAGAAATTCAATCAAAGGTGACGTTAACGGAAAAGCTTTCCAAAACCAAATCAAAGTGATTTTCATTTTTCTCGCATATTCCAATATGAATGCAATCATCCCAACACTCTTACAGTTCTCTAGGGGGTGGTGTTTACACTCAAGTCAAGGCATAGGAAAATTCAACTATATGCTTGCCTTTGAATCATAAGTCCTCCACTTGAATGTATTGAAAATACAAATCTGAGGGTCTTTCATTTGGTTGTAATAAGACTTAGATATGGTAAGATTTTTAGGAAGCTTATTTTGTCAAGAATAATCCAAAAATAGGAACTTCTTCAAGGATGCTCATTACTCTTCCTTTTTCTTTCATTTTCTCGTTTTCAAAGATTTTTTTAAATCATTTTATTTTTTATACTTTTTTTAGCCCAAGCAACCTTTCGATTTCATTCATGACTTTCTCAATAAATGTTTTTCAAGGAATGTCCAGAAATTAGGCAATCACTTCATAAGTTATTTTATAGCAATGGAGTTGCAAGATTTAGTACATAGAAGGGTTGAAAAGGGTGGAAAATTTTGAAGACAAGCTCAATCAGGCTAATTTTGTGAATTCAAAGAAAAGGAATTTGATGGCTCAACTTTGGCTTCCTTAAGAAAAACATGGTAGGCTTTTAGGTCAATAGTTTATTCTAAGGTGCCCTCTTCATTTTCATACTTCCATTCATTGTGTGGATTTCAGATGTATACCAAGGCAAGTTCTAATGAATACTTCCTAGGCGAGACACTCTCAACAAGAAACCAAGAGCATAAAAGAATGGATGCTCACAAAGGCTCAAGCACTCACAGGTTTTGGAACTATGTTGAGAATCTGATATTTATAATACAATCAAAAAGAAATGCACTTAAGATGGGGAAATTTAAAGCTTAGTCAATAACAATTGCTTTGAAGAAATCATTTTGAGTTTGAAAATCTCTTTTTATCATTTTTATCAGTAGTAACATCAAATGGAGCAAGTATTTCCTATGTCTTATGTACAAATGTTAAATGAACAATCATGAAATGAATCAAAGTCAAATAAACTCATAATATTATTAATGAAATGCATTCATGCTATTGAGAAAAACATCAACAAACAAGACAAAACAAATGTACTATCATTAACCTAAAGAGACATTATTATGCAAATCTAGCTACATAAAACAATCCTAGATACTTGATGATCACATGGATGCTTGAGCTTGGTGTGGTAATGTCCGCTCACTCATCTGAGTCATAGTCTGAATCTTGCTCCCCTAGTCCTTTGAAAGCTTTTGGCAGGGGCTCATGCTTCATGGCTTCGATTTCCTCAACTTGAAGTCCATCATCATATATCTCATCAAAGCTTCTTGGGTTCATCATTTACAAGTTTTCCACCAAAGCTGAAAGGACATTTTGAACCACTTCGGACTTGATCCTTTTTGGAGGGCTTCTTCTTCATGAGGGCAGCTTTGTTTCTCCATCTGGTGAGGAATTCTGAAAAGGACTCTCCATCTTTTTACTTGGTCATGTCTAAATCTTGCAAAGAGATTTCTAGGGTATCATTATAAGAGAATTGCTCCCTAAGATGCTCATTGAGAGTCTTCTAATTAGCTTGAGTGGCTGTTGATTGAGCATGGTACCAATCCAAAGCTATTCCTTTGAAAGAGAGTCGGAACAACCCAAGCTTCTGCTCGGCATTCAAAGGAGTGGCTGACATGGTTGTGATGTATTGCTTAAGGTGCATCCTTGGATCTCCAGTTCCATTGAACTTAGACATATCAGGCTTCTTGAATTTGGGAGGGAGGCCAGCTATGCCTCGCGGACTGAGGTTGTCAAAATCAAAGTCTTTGACTCTCACTAACTCTTGGAGCTTTTCCTTCTTCTTTGTCAAAGCATCTATGGCTTCTTACCCAGGGTCTTTCTCAAGGTCATCCCTTTCCTCATCACTATTCTCTAGCTCATCGTCCCTACAATCTTACCTATCTTTCAAGGCTTTCTCGATCCCAGTCTTGATCCCATTTTCAATCATGTCTTGTAAGGCCTTCAACAGGTCATCACCGATTCTAGCCATGGTGTCGGGGGAGTTGGAAACTTCAGGAGTGTGTTGTGGTATGCTTCGAACGAAATGTTAGACTTGTCTTGTCCAAAGAGTGCTAAGAGGATCTATGTTGCTTCAAAACAAGGGGTTAACATGCTATGTCATGTATGTAGGGATGCATGGATGCATGTATGCATGAATACAAAAGACAAGGGAACACAAGTAGCAAACATTAGTCAAGCACATGTACTACCAAATGGTATACCTTCCAACCTTATTACTCCCACACACGTGTTCGCTTGGCCAAGTCAATACCTAGGAATTTGGGTTTGGGCCGTCGAATCAACGGGGGATGCTCTTGCCGACATTCTATGCATATTAGCATAAATAACTCTCAACATCCAAACCAAATAATAAGTGATTACTATGACCTTATCCCATGTCTTTGTTTTAACGAATCTCCTTAACATTTCCCTTGTTCTAAGGCCATTTTATCAATTGTTAGGTACATTTAGACCAACACACCAACATCCCTTTCTCAAAGGTAGTAATTAAGGCTATTCTTCTCAAATTCTAACTAATCTTATATTGCAGGGCCCTCTAGCATTAGTCAGGTACAATTAGACCAACACTTGATGCCCCCATAGGTAGCATTTAGAGGTTTTGATTTAAAACAACGATACTATATTTAGGCATTATAATGACTTTATGGCATAAAATAAGCAAACAACATTTGGTAAATTCTTAGTGGAAGTTGCTAGGGTCATTACATGGCTTCAGTCAGTTCAGTCTACAAGAGGTTGCCAAAGTAGTTGAACTCCCATTAACCAATCTCCCTCTTTCAAAAAAGGTTCAAGCGATGGTAGGACATTCAGCCTAAATTTCCCATTAACTACCACCCATTAACCACTACTATATTGGTAATCAATAGTAGGACAATTCAGCTACAATGAGTGGTAGTCATTAGCTCCGCCACCTAAGAAATGTGCATTGAAAATTAAGGGCAGCTCGACCAATGGTACCAGCAAGGTAGGGTGTTTTAATGCAAGGAAACTAGAGCTTGAAATAATAATATGAAGTGGCTATAATCACATGAATCAATAGTTTATCGTTCCCCAGTGGAGTCGCCAAACAGTGGACAAAGGGGGGTTTCCTCAGTAATCCCAGCCTGACTGACAACTGCGGCACTATGCACTTAGCGTAAGGAAGCTAATAATGGAGTCGCCACCTAAACTGACATTAGAAATATCTTACATGGTGAGTGTCACGATTCCCCTAAGAATGCAGAGACACTTTGACCTCATAAAATTCTGGGATCGGACTACCGCATTCCTAAAAAATGATTCTTTACATGCCACTTCTAGAATTATTTTAACTTTCATTCCCTCTATAGCAAATATATGAAAGCAATAAACAAAGAAAATTCTACACTTTACATGCATAATACCTTTATAAAAGTTAGTTTCTACTATTAACAAACAAGGATCATTTTACAATATTTACCAACTCTGATTAAAAATCAAATTACAGGCGAAAAGTGATTAAAACGCACATAGCAATAAACAACACAACCTAGGTTTCTAACTTATTTTAACCTATTTTGATTACCAAATGAGCATTATTAGTCCACATTCATGCATTATAATTTACTAAAATTACCTAAGAAAGTTTAGATGCTAATCTCATCGTTTAAATCCACGTGAAAATGCATTTTTTAAGTCAAAACAGTGTCCAACGCAGTGCAAAGGTCCCAACGCCAATAGGAGTGGTGTTATAGGCCATTCAATGCCACTTGGAGTGGCATGACGCCACTCCACTCACAATTTAACATAATATGCATAGGAAATGCAGAAAAACACAATTATATGATGAACTAAATGACATAAATGGATGTTCTAAAGCCCTATAACATTAGAAATAACTCCAGAACATATTAGCATGTAACAGTTTACATGTATCATGGCAAAAACATTATTTTTACAAGCCAAATAACACAAAAATCACATAAATGCACATGAACAAACAAGAAATGATTTAGATCTAATCTAGAATTGTTTTAATGCTGTAATAAAAGGTTAGTAACAAGCATAAATATACAAAATACATTTACTAGTATTTATTTCATTTATCACATGATTTATATTTAAGCATTCAAACATGCATTTAACACTCAACAACATACTTCAGATCTTAACATACATGGCATGAATGATTAAAACATGAAATGAGATCGGAGAACTTACCTAAAAATGGTTGGAGTTGGCTTGAGTGACCTCAGGGAGCTTTGAATGATGTTAGAAGGAGCTTTTATTATTGTAAATCACCAAGGAATTGAATGGGCAGGCTGTATTCTTCTCAAGAACAAGACCACTCCGGATTGCAAAGGAAACCTAAGCTTCCAAGTCTTAAAAATCTTGTTTTCTAAATTCTTTTTAGTTTAAAATAGAGTTCAGTAATTAATTCCAATTTTCTGTGTATGCAAAAATGTTCGAGCCCTCCAGCCAGCCCTTTTTCAAGAGGAAAAGCGAAAATATTTTCTTCATGAAAAAAATACTTTTCAAATATTAGCTTTTAAAGGAAACAATTTTCTCTCGGAAAAGTGATTTTTATAGGTTCCACAGCAGATATAGGCATAAAATTGATGGAGATAAGATTTATCATTGAACCTCTTTTTCCATTCAAATTTCAAATTGATGGTTACCCATTCTTGGGAATTAATCAATTGAATATGACTTCATTCTTAGGTTAAAGGAAAGTCAAAGTTCGTTTGAATCAAGCTTGTAGATTTTATTTCCAACGAAGATGAGATAGAGAGCTTTTTGAATTTGAAAATAAGATTGATTTTGAAGTTTAAATCAAAGATAAAGCTAGATAGATAGATGATACAAATCACTTCTATCCATGTTTTAAATTCAAAATTTGAGTGAAAATGACCAGTAATCAAATCCTATCTTCATTTAATCGATTTGAATTTGAAATCAAACTGAAAAATGCACTTTGGGCTTCTAGAGGATGTCAACGCCGCTTTAAGTGGTGTTGAGAAGGGCCAATGCCACTCCAAGTGACATTGGAAGCCCTTGGGTGGTGTTTGAAGCCCAAAACATCCGAATCTGAAAAAAACGTATTAGAGACATAAATGTGCAAAATGACCCAATTTACAATTAAAGAAGAAATCCAATCATTTTGAGGCTTGTAAAAAAGTTATAACCGAAACCATCTGAAAATTGCACTATTAGGGTTAAAACAAGCTAGTTTTGGTTCAAAATAGGTTTTTCGAGTTTCAAAATGATTCAAAAAGAAATTGTGTTATTAGAAATGAACTAACATCATTCAAATCATGCTAATCAAAGCATGTGCTATCATCATTGGGCCTCCGAGCCCCATCCACATTCATTCTTGAATCTAGAAATTAGGTGTCAATACCAGAACCATCTTTTCATTCATTATGAGTTTGCATCTTTTATTTGGTAGCAGCTTTTTAGATGGTATGGTCTTCACTTTCTTATTTCGGGCTCTCTTCATGACTTCTTTTGGCAATGGATTCATTCTTTTTCAGAATATTTTTTGTACAACCTTTTGGATGCTGCTTGCATGGGAGATATGGAAATTTAAAAATCATCTTAAGTTTAGAGATCCGTCTTCTTCTTCTAGGGATATTTTTCACAAGTCCATTTACTTAGCAATGTATTTGTTTTAATGTAAATATACTGAGTGCTCTTTAATAGGAGACAATGTTATTAGTTGTCCGAATTCTTTTTTGTACTCTTAATTTTTTTTTTTGTGACCTTCTCGGTCCTGTAGAATAAAATTCCAACTTATGAAAAAAACCCTATAGGAATTATGCTACCACTTCCCCTTTCTCTCTATTCTTTTGTTTTCTTTCCCAAAACCCTAACCACTCTATTTTTCATCGTTATTTTTTGGTGCTGTAGTCAGTCTGTTGTCGGGGATAAGCCCCTCATTTCTTTATTTCTTAGTTTTTTTGCTTTTTAAATAAATTGAATGTTTTCATCCATTATCGATTGTGTGTTTTTATTCTCCTTTTATGGGAGCTTTGTTTCTTCTCCTCTTATGGGAGTTTTTATTCTTCTTTTATGGAAGTTCTTTATTCTTGAGAGATTTGTTTGTGAAATCAATTATAGATTTTATAGATTATTTCTCATGTTTGATCTAAATATTTCAATTGAATATTGGTCATTGATATACTATAACACGATGTTGGGGATCTCAACCATTGGAAAAGATGCTAATATTTGCCTACTTGTAACGTCTCAAAATAATAGTAGATATTTTTTAAGACATGAGTATGTATAAAATTTTAAATAATTTTATTTATTTTATTGATGTTGGCCTATTTGGGTACTTAATCCCCATTTTATTAATTTAACTAATGTCTCAAGTAAGATGTTTTTCAGGATTTTTCCAAGCTCAACTACATGCAACGACCGTTGGATATAGTGTAACGACCGTTACATATGTAATGGGTTGTTATGGACTAGTAATGGGTCGTTGCTTATGACAAGCATATGGCCAAAAGAAGTAGTGAGTTACACAAGCCAGGAACATATACAACGAGCCACAAAACGAGCCGTTGTGGCTAGTGCAACGGGGAGTTGCAAGTGCTAACGGGTCATGGATCTTCATATTAGCATGCCTTAAAATAATCACAATGAGTCGTGCCTTTTGTAACAGGTCGTTATGCTTAGAATGCAACGACTGTTGCACAGTAACGACTCGTTGCACGCTATCTGACAGGCATTTATTACGATTTTAAAAGAAGAAAAAGTGGGCAAACGGTCATATTTTCCTTAAATGAAGCTCTAACGGTCATGAGAACATCTAAGGGTATAAAAGCTTAAGTCTAACTCATTTCTAAGGTAATCAACAACTCTCTAATCATCAATTGTTGTAAATTACTTGGATTGAGTTAGAAACCCTATTTTTTTCATTATCATTTATTTTTATTGATTGTAAGAGCCTTTTGTGCTCATTTGATCTCTTTGTAAAGCTAGCTCTTGGGGAGTAAGGTTTAGGAATCAATTTGTGAAAGGTTTAAGTGTTAGCCTAAAGTAAAACACTTGGGACAAGGGTTTCTAAAGAGAGAAACACTTGGGTAGGTTTTGTGGGTTAAGCCTTAGGAA
>CANYLF011484643.1:0-12304 GCA_948193215.1 Bocquillonia castaneifolia | reverse complement strand
TTATAACTCTTTATGAGCTTATAAATACCCATCAAAATGAGTATTTTGGGTTGACAACAACCTACAAAATGCTCTCATAACATCTTTCAAACATTGAATCAATTTCTTTGTAATTTTAGCACAATTTGGTTGTGTGTGGGTAGTTAAAACTCTAGAGCATTTTTTACTTGGGTTGAGTGAATTAGCTATCCTTGTACTAGTGTGTCAATTCTTTGTGAGTTGGGAAACACTAGGGTTAGGTTTGGAGATAGACTTAGAATTCTCTTTGTAAATGTTGAAAATAGCCTATTGAAATCTTCATTGTAAAGGTTTGGTGTTAGCCTTTTGGAAACACTAGGATTTGTGAGTGAGCCTTGGGTAAAACTTATTTGTAAAGGTTAGAGATAGCCTTGGAAATCTCTATTGTAATCCTTGGTAGATAATGGAATCCCAAATTGTGTATTTAGAAAAGTGGATATAGGATAAATTGGGTCCAAACTACTATAAATCTTTTATGTTCTTCTTTTTTTCTCTAATCCATTCTGAATCATTTTTTAATTTCTAATTCCGCAAAAATTTATCCCTCTTCGTATTTCAAAGAAAAGACAATATATTATTATGGCACGTCAACCTGTGATGATGGAATTAGGTACTGATTCCTTTTTACTAGAAGCCAAAAGAGGTCTAAGGGAGATAAGGTATTGCTTATTTTTTATCCAAGTCGAAAGGGTCACAATATTATGAAAATAAAATGTAATTTAACTCGGTACCCCAGACAAATAAACAATAAGTAAATGCTCATATTTCTCTTCTTTATCTATATGTTTGTAATGCATGTTCTGGACAAATTATTCTGCTCTTTCAAGTAGCTGTTCTTTTGTCATTTTCTGTAACCACTTTCCATGTTTTCTGATTTCTGATTTCTATTTTTCCATCAATTCATATCTCCCAGCTCTTCACTTCACTCTCTTTGCTATTTTTCTAAGGGTAAATTACAATTGCCCCTAAGGTATTATTACACTATTTTATCCCAAGTTTTATATATTATACATTTACACCCCTATATTTTATTTTTATTATACTAATTTCCCCCTTTGATACGATTTTAATCATTTTATATTAAATTAAAAATAATAATTTATAGCTAACAACAGAATATGATACTATAATGCTAAAAAATTCAAATTAGTGTCTAAATATATTTTATTATAAATAAAAATGCTATTAAATGTATTATCATTAGAGTTTATAAGTATTTATATAAATATATTTAGACATCAATTTGGACTTTTTTTTAGCATTATAGTATCATATTCTATTGTTAACTATAAGTTATTATTTTTAATTTAATATAAAATGATAAAAAAATGATTAAAATTGTATCAAATGGGGAAACTAGTATAATAAAAATAAAACACAGGGGTGTAAATGAATAATATATAAAATTCAGGGGCAAAACTGTGTAATAGGTTATATCTCAGGGGGACAACCGTAATTTACCCTTTTTCTAATTTAGATATTAAATTTATTTTTTTTGATATTTTATTTTAAAATATATTAACTTATGTTAGTTTAGTTTAATTTTTAAAATTTAAAATTTGATTGCATAATTCTAAAATATTAACTTTATAATAATTTAAATTATTATAAATATAGTTAAATTAATGTATTAATAAATTTTATAAATTAAAAGATAAAAAGATTACTATCGAATCAATTAATATGTTTCTTTATGAATTTTATTGCACTTTAATTATATACTCCCTCCATCTCAAAAAACTTGCATAAGTTAATCAATTTTTTATGTCCAAAAAAATTTACTAAGTTTCAATATTTGTCACTTACTTTCCTTCTGAACCCTTATTAATAACACTTATATGAAAATTCTAATGCATTTTTTTATTATTTCAGTTAAAGGATGAAAAAGAAAAAAATATAAGACTTTGGTTGACTTTTTTTAAATCTTTGTGAAATGCTTAAATTTGACAACTCTTTTGGGACGGAAGAAGTATATATTAAAACTATATAGTCAAATTAAAGTATTCAATAAATTTTTTAAGTTTAAAGAAAAAACTAAGATATTTATGTATACATATATAATTTATTACAATTTAATTATTAATATCAATTTTTAATTTTAAAATTATATTTTAATCCATTTTTAATTTTAGGAATATTTTTAATTGAAAATATGTTTTTATTTTTTTAAAAAAAATATAAGGGGTAACTAGTATAATATAATAAATTACAGAGGATAAATTATATAATCTAAACTTTTATTAAGTTTATTAATGATTTGACTAACTGAAACATTAATGGATGAAGTTTTTAATATAATTTAAGAAAATGTAAAGATGTAAAAATATAATTTTGAAACGTAAGGAAGTAAATATTAGAACATGACACGGGTTAAAGAAAATAATAAATCGTGTGAGACTATTGGCCGGTTGAGGTAGTGATGGGCCCGTGATACAGTATCGTACAGAGGCAAGCGACTTAAGTCATAAGATACTAAGATCTTCTTTAACCATTAATGTTCTTCTGATCAAATTTGTAAGAGAATAATAATTAATATTTTTTTATAGGCGGTGAAAATTGGAGTATTTCAGGTCATATTTTATACTTGTTTAGACTAATTTTCGGATCTTCAATCAAGAGAAGTCTCAAATTGGAGCAACTCTCTCCCAGCGGGGTAAAACTTGAACTCAAGACCTCTCTTGATAATAACACCCTTATTAAATGGCTTTACCATTTGAACTAACGCCCTGTTGATAATAATATTTAATAATTAAGTACATAAGAGAGAAAAGAAAGGGGAATAGAAGCTGATATTTCATGGTTAATGTTGAACATGAATGTGAATAACTGTGCAATTATAAAGCTCCATTGCTATTGCTTCTGCTTCTCTATTATTCACTGGTGGCTATTTTAGTTGCAAAATTAGGGCGTCCATTTTGGTGTACTCAAACTCAGAGCAGCGGATTTTTCCTTTAGTAAGACCTTTTTATCATTTTTTTAAGGCACCGTTTGATATGATAGAATTTAAACAATTCATTGATTTCAAAAATTGAATGTGTTTGGGTAGAAAAAATATGTTAAAGATTATTATAATATTTTATATGAAAGTTTATTATATGATTAAGTAAATATTTTTAGTAATAATACACTAAATATACGTATAAATAATTTAAAAAGGTGAGGTATAACACCTCCTTATTTTGGTTCAACCAAATAGCAAGATTATTTATTATCATTAAATATATAGAATAAAATATAGTTGCCCTTAATATCATTAAGGCAGAAGGACTAATAAACCCTTAAGCTTTTGACTAAATATTTTTTAGGCCCCTTAACTTTGACTCGGTTCAATCAGGTCCTTAAAATCAAAATTTTGGTACACTTATACTCTTCAATCAAAAAAATAAAACTAAAAATAAATCCTGAAATTTTTATATTTTTAGTATTAGAATTTTATATGTTTTATTTAGTAGAATAAATTATATTTTAAAATTTCTAATTTTCTAATTTTATGTTTTTTTATTTAGTATAATAAATTTAACTTAAAAAGTATAATAAAATATTATATTATTAAATTAATTCATAGTAAATAAACATTTATCTATTACAACATATTTATTATAATAAATTATATATTTAATTTACCATAAATTTTATATGAAAGTTTATATTTTATAATTGAGAAATTCTTTTTAACTTAACAAAATTTGTTACAATTTCATTGAAGTTTTTGGTTAAAATCGATCAATTTTGAAAAAAATAAGAGTGTAAAATATATTTTTAGAATGATACAAAGTACTTAAAGTATTTAAAAAGATATACTTAATATGATATATGTAAAGAAAAAAAATTTAAATAAAAATTAAATAAAACTTAGAATGAAAAAAATTCTGGATTTATTGGTAATTTTATTTTTTTGACCGAAGGGTATAAGTGTATTAAAGGTTTTGATTTTGAGTATCTAATTGAACCGAATAAAAATTAAGAAACCTAAAAAATCCTTGATTAAAAATTTAAGGGCTTATTCGACCCTTTTGCCTATCATGAAATAATAGTAATTCAATTAATCTATCGAAGAAACATCATAGTCATTTAAGAGTTTAAAATCAAAATTTCCTTTTTTAAATAAAAGTTTTTTTTATTATTAAAAACTTAACTTTCCAAATTTGAAAAAACAAAAATAATTATTTTATTTTTACACTTTAATTCTTACGTAGGGTAATTTACCTAGAATATTAATACTCTAGAGTATTGTAGAATTTGTCGAAAGGGGTATAAAACATTATAAATGTTGTATACGTATTACCCATCTATATCACTAGATTCCGTCAGTAACTCATACTCTGAACTCAGAAGGGTCCCAGTCCGGTCTGGTGGTCTTATCATGCGTCACGAGAGAGAAAAGAAGCGCGTGAGTTAGTGAAGCTTTGACTATCCAGAGTGCCAAACAAAGCAGAAACGAGAATACCAATCTTTTTTGAAACCGGACCGGACATCAAAACCGGCTTCTCAACTGAGACCGGTTTTATTTGTTCTAGTCGAACCGGATTTTATAATATCATAATATATTTTTTTATAATTTTAAATAATAAAAATACATATAAGTTTAAATAATTATTTTTCAAGATTATTTAAAAAAATCTTCAATACCACTACTTTTTTAAAGTTACAGGACAAAACGCCCAAACAATCAATTACAATTTACACCATGACCGATCAACTGATTCCGATGAAAAAATATCCAACATTCCTCTCACCTATAGGTGCAGCCCTGTAAGTGGAGAACGGACGAAGAAAGCAATAAGCAGCTAAAATGGCAAAAAAAAAAAAGGAGAGACGACTGATGGCAAACAAAATAGCCTAGTTCTTCTTTTCTTTTCCCTTTTTTTTGGTGGGAGGTCTTCTTTTCTTTAGACTTTACTTTTCAAGTGTATTTTAGTTCTAGGTTTGAAAAAAAAGATAGGGAAACGACAACGTATTAAGAAAATCCGGTTCAATTGGTTTTACCGGTTCGACTGGTTTTAAGGTTTAGAAGAACGGGACCAGGCACCGGTTCCCGGTTAACCATGTCCGGTTCTTAAAACATTGGAGAATATAAACATGTCATGTTTTGCAGTTTCTTTTCTCCGCCATGATAGCACCAAGTAGTACAAATTAATTTCTCTAATTTTTGTTGCCTATTCATTTAAAATTCTTGACTTTCTTTTTTTTATTGTACAAAAGTTTCCATCTTTAACGACCAGAGAGCTTAATATCCTTGAAATTGGGATTTGAAAACTCAAAAAATAATGGAAGTGAAAGCAAGAGCACCAGGGAAAATAATCCTCTCCGGTGAACATGCGGTGGTGCACGGATCCGCTGCAGTTGCTGCATCCATTGATCTCTACACTTATGTATCCATTTCTGCTCCTCTTCCTTCTGGTATAAATTCTTTTAATCACTTACTGTTTCTGTTTCTTCTTGCTTTTAAGTTGTTGACTTTATTGTTTTTGATGAATGTGAAGGTACCCCTACTAGGGTTGTTTGTGATTTGGGTTTGCTTGAAATGTTGATCTAAAGCTACCCTTTTGAAATTTTGTGATTGTTTTGCCTTCTTCTTTGCTTATTTTGAAAGTCAAAGGATTGATTTTGCTTTTCTCTGATGTTTCAATATGGAAATTGTTTGAATTCTTTGATTTTCTTGAAACTTATGAGTTTCATTTCCTGCAAGGTTATTGCTCTGAATGCGTGTGGATTTGATTTGTAACTTTCCAGTGTTTTTTTTTTTTTGAACATATATCTTTCCAGTGTATGATCATAGGGAAATTGATAATTCTCTTGTTCTTATTGTGCCTGTTCAATTTTTAGTGGATGATAAATTTTTGAAATTTTCAGATTGGTGGATGTTTTTTTGCTGTGTTGTGTGAAAATAATGATATGAAGGAACCATTGAGAATTGCGATATTGGTTTAGAGAGGATGGTTCTAATAATGATCTTACCACAACTACCATTTTTTTTTTTTTTTTCCATAAATGATTCAAGTTTAAGGTTTTCCTGTTGTTTTCTATTATTTAGAGAGTGGATAGCTTTAATTATGCTGCAACATCATAACATCATTTTTTTTTCCTTTCGCTTTCAATTTTATTCATGATATGTGTCATGCCATCTGTAACATCACTTATTATCACAAATACTTATCCAATCTGAAAAGCTTTGTGCCAAGTAGACAACTATAATTGTCACTTAATATCTCTATGCTCTTGCAGTAGAGACTGTCAAGTTTGATCAACCATTTCCAAACTGTCTTTCCCATTAAATACAGTGGTCCATTGTTAAATGATAGTCAATCACATTCAAATTTTGTAGTCATAGTAATATGTGCAGTTTCATATCTTCCTTATCTTCTTATTTCATTTCATTTCTTTTCGAAATAGCAATAGTTTGTGATGGATCATTATTTTCTCGTAGAGAATGGTGATGCACTGAAACTTCAGCTCAAGGATATGGCACTAGAATTTTCATGGCCAATTGCTAGAATCAAAGAAGCACTACCTAATTCAGGTGTTCCTTCCTCTTCAACACCCACCTCTTGTTCAATAGAATCAATTAAATTAATTTCAGCTTTGGTTGAAGAACAAAATATTCCAGAGGCAAAAATTGTACTTGCTTCCGGTGTATCAGCCTTTTTGTGGTTATATACTTCTATCCACGGGTATGCATGTGATATTGCATTATATTGTTGACTCTTTATCTTATCATATTTGATTCCCTAATTTGGTTCCTTTTGATATCAGATTTAAACCGGCCACTGTGGTTGTCACTTCTGACCTTCCGCTTGGCTCAGGCCTAGGCTCATCTGCTGCCTTTTGTGTTGCCCTTTCAGCTGCTCTTCTTGCTCTCTCGGAGTCTGTAAATGTGGACAGAGGACACCAAGGATGGCTAGTTTTTGAGGCACCTGAACTTGAATTATTAAACAAATGGGCTTTTGAAGGCGAAAAGATAAT
This sequence comes from Bocquillonia castaneifolia, assembly GCA_948193215.1. Lineage (NCBI taxonomy): Eukaryota > Viridiplantae > Streptophyta > Magnoliopsida > Malpighiales > Euphorbiaceae > Bocquillonia > Bocquillonia castaneifolia. The sequence continues at coordinate 5,323 of CANYLF011484643.1, read as the reverse complement.
TCATGGAAAGCCATCTGGAATAGACAACACTGTAAGCACACATGGTATGTAAATTTGGTGAGCTTTAAAAATAATTTTTATATTTACATGGTCCACCTGCTATGTCTCTGGGTCTTGCATTTGGAAGCATGGCTTGGAAAAAAAAGATGAAGAAAATTTCTCCTTCTGATGTACTTAGAACAGATTCGAGTCCTAGCAGTAGAACTCTATTGGAGTAGTTTCTTTTAACCTAATAAGCAGAGGATTGCATCTGATTGTATAATCATCATTTTTCTATTTAACAGGCAACATGATTAAGTTCAGGTCTGGTAATCTGACACGCATAAAGCCCAGCATGCCACTCAAAATGATTATTACTAACACAAAAGTTGGTAGGAATACCAAAGCACTAGTTGCTGGTGTTTCAGAGAGAACTTTGCGGCATCCTAATGCAATGAGTTTTGTTTTCAATGCTGTTGATTCTATCAGCAATGAACTGGCAAGTGTCCTCCAGTCACCAGCTCCAGATGAGTTATCCATAACTGAGAAAGAAGAGAAGCTAGAAGAGTTGATAGAAATGAATCAAGGTTTACTTCAGTCTATGGGGGTTAGTCATGCTTCTATAGAAACTGTTCTTCGAACAACATTGAAGTACAAGTTGGCATCCAAGTTGACTGGAGCAGGGGGTGGAGGTTGTGTGCTGACACTATTGCCAACACGTATCCTTTATGGCCATCTGTTATGTTTAATCATTTGTATGAGCCTTTTTAGCTTTATCACTAGTAGATTATTTCTAGCGATTTTACTATGTCCATTGCTTTGGCTGCTTTGAAAAGCTTGGATCCGTTGCATTCTTTCAATTTTTGTCAAAATTTAAACTTAGCTTGCCTACTCATTTGTGTCAAAATTTAAGCTTAGCTTGCCTACGCCTTGGTGATGTGCTTTATTCACCAAACCGTGGTTTGTTTGTTTATTGGCTCATCATGTAGGTTCTCGTTCTGGTAATATGTTTTGGTTGAATTCAGAAAAATAGAAATAGGTTCACTGTTTGGAAAATAAAAGCAAAAATCAATTAATTCACACACATTCTGTCATTAATGATTGTACTTTATTTGCTTGATCATTTGTGTGTGTCGTGTTGTTGTGTTATATGTTGTTGCAAGAGAAGAATTAAGTAAACTGATATTGTAGATTCATGCTACAAGTCATCATGCCTCGTTTTCTTCATACATTGTTCCCTTAACTCTGAGTCAGTGCTATCAGGAACAGTTGTTGATAAAGTAATTGCTGAACTAGAATCATGCGGATTCCAATGCTTGGTTGCTGGGATTGGTGGGGATGGTGTTCAAATTTGCTTCTCTAATTCCTGATTTTACCACGGCACTTAGTCACTTTTAAGTTTTAACGTCTAGGATCAATTTCAAATAATAGCATGCTGGTGAAGTTGAATTGTTTCATCGATACGATTACTTCTGTACTCTATGTTATTGTTTTTCTCTCTTTTTTTTCTAAGTTAAAGACATTCTTTTGAAGTTTTCTGGATATTGATCATCTTTATAGTTCATCCTTTGGAGCATCCAAGAAATACGCAAGAGACCGGAGCCGGTCAATATGTAAGAGCTGCTCATATCTGCTGTATTTTCCAAATGTATTTGTTTTTGTTCTTGGTAGAAGATGTGCAAGATCATGATCTCAACGGTCCAGTTTCAATGTCATCCAGCACAGCCTATAGTATGTCCGCATAAAGTCATTCAGAGATAACATGGAGAGTTTAGAAATGTAAAGGCTGTTTTTTTCCCAATTGATTTGGATTTGCTTTGTTGTAGAAGGTTTATTTATAAATCCTTTCGTTTAAGGATGATAATAAAGTGATTTGCTAGTTTTGTTTAATTGCGGTGCTGTTTCCTGCATGTAGCAGTTCTACATTAAGAGACAATGCATTAGCTTGATGTTTGCTTAGTGTTGCATTAATGGCCTTCTCATCCATTCATGTTTTGTCCGATTAAGTTCATTACAAAAAGATTCATGTTCATGTTTTGTCCGATCTTTACTCTATCTTAATTAAAAGTAACTGAAACTAATTAAAAACCCGAGTCTTTTAGTTGCATAAAGTAGTGTTGGTGACAGTTCTGCAATTCTTCTTGATAGCTAGCCAACATCCAACACCGGAACACTCTCACACGCGAATATTCATATTCAAATTTCTTCTAAACTGGCTCAATCTTAAATCTATTCAATAACACCAGCTGCCATTAGAGAGAAGAAGCACGAAGCAACCGTACTATATAGCTCAAAATACATTACTTTATTGCCATAAAAAGGACCAACTTCATAGAGGACGAACATTTATACAATGTTGTACTTTAGAAACATGATCGAGTAGCATTTTCATTTACAGCACAACGAACATGACACATTCTAGGAACCCACACGTGCCAGTCTGATCGCAGAACAAAACATATATATATGTGTAACTAATTAACACACAACAAAAAAGACACCACCAGTGTAGCAAACTGTCACCAGCCCCGCACAAAAGCAGGCACAAGATCAAAGCAGCAGCTATTTATTTCCATCTTCAAAAGGAACAAAAAAGGCCCCTCTCACACTGAGGAAGACTAAAATTCAGCCATTGACAATGGCGCCACCTGCAAATTCCAAAATCATCACCATATAAGTACCCACAAGGTTAGAACCAATCTTTCTTAATTATATATATATATTCGAAGAATACTCACCATTTGGGTGAAGAACTTGGCCAGTGAAGTAAGAAGAGCAATGGTTACAAGCAAGGAAAACATAGGATGGTGCAACCTCAATTGGCTGGCCAGCTCTTTTCATGGGCACCGATTTTCCAAAGTTTTCAACTTCCTCTTCATCAAATGATGCTGGTATCAATGGAGTCCAGATGGGTCCAGGAGCAACACCATTGACCCGAATTCCTCTGTTCACAAGCTGAAGTGCAAGTCCTCTTGTGAATGCCAAATCAGCTCCTTTCGTTGAAGTGTAATCAAGCAGCTTTGCGTTTCCTTTGTATGCATTGATTGATGTTGTGTTGATAATGGCTCCCCCTTCTTTCATGTGCTTCAGAGAATGCCTGGGAATTAAACATACAAAAGGAACAGAAATAACCCTTTGATTCGGTGAAATTAATGACATGCTAAAAATATCAATTAAATCAAATCACATATGTACCTAGTGGTAAAAAAATAAGAGAAGATATTAGTTTTAAACACTCTTTCAAGTCTTTCCTCATCAATATCCTCAATAGAGCCAGCCTTGTACTGCTCAGCCGCATTGTTAACGAGAATGTCAATCCTGCCAAATGCATTAACAACTTCGTCAACCACTTTCTTACAATTGTCATCGAAGCCCAAATCAGCTGGTATTGAAATAGGGTCCTTGGCATCAGAAGTCTTGCTATTCTTCAGTAGTTGAAGAGTATCCTCAGCATCCTTAACTTCATGTTTCTTAACGTAGGTAAAAGCCACAGTTGCACCCTCTTGGACAAACATGTGGCACACAGCTCTCCCAATGCCAGAATCACCACCTGTAACTAGCGCAACCTTACCCTGAAAAACACAGTAAATTTTAGTTGATCAGTAGTACTGTAGATCATGTGGAGAAACACAGACGAATATACATACATATATATATATATATATATATAGACACATACACGGAGCTTATCAGAGGGCTTGTAATCAGATCGAGCATACTGAGGAATAGGATCCATGCAATGCTCTTTTCCAGGCTGTGATTCTTGCTTTTGAGGAGGAAATTTCTGATCAGAAGAAGCCATTCTTACAAAGAAAGTAGCAGGTAATCTTTTTTGATTGACAGGTACTAATAATAAACCTGGAAACTGAGTATTCAGGTAAGATCTGGAGGGGGGGTTTGATCAGAGAAGAAGAAGAGAGTGCAAGTTGTGAAAAGGGTGTTGCTCTGAGTGGTGAAATTAATCGAGTAAGCATATATAATGGCAGATTTAGCAAATGTGATAAGTGAGTGAGTACGTGAATAGTGATCCAAAGGAAGCCATATTGGAGCGGCGATATATAGGGAGTTTGAATGTAGACACGTAGGACAACGTGGCAGGAAAAGAGGAACACGTGTCTTCTAAACAGAATGCAGTGGAAACATCTGTTGAAACGGACAATTGTATTTAGATGAAGTTCCAATCATCGGTCGCTTCATATAACTTAAACTTGCTCCTTCTCTTCATTCTTATTCAACGTACAGGCCTTCACAAAATTGGGTTCTTTACATGTTAGATGAGAAATTGCATACACGAACTATGTACCATTTCAATTTTCAAACAACATGAATTGCAATCCTGTTTTAAAAATCAGACCAGTTGAACCGGAACCAATGAGGGGCCCAATGTAAATAGTCTGTAAAACCAACGACTAGTTTTTGACCGGGTCTACATTTAAAAAATTTCTAAAATTTTTTTAAAAAATCCACCTTATTTCTCCAAATCAATCAAACTAATAATCAAACCTATAAAATCATAAATTGGTAAGCTAACCAGTTCAGTTTTTAAAACATCTATCACATTTATAAAACAATTTGATAAATTTCTAACATAAAATTAACATACCAAAAAAATTATAGAATGGAAAATGCTTTTTTGAACATAAACAAAAATATTTATAACTCAAACTAAATTAACTCAAAATATTTAGTGAAAAATATGAGTATTTAATGCATACAAGTGAAAAAAAAAACATTTCTGAATCATTTCCATTTGAATTTACTCACAATTTAAGCTACTACTAATCAAGGTTTTTAGAAAATTTGATCCGTCAGATTCCTGCTTTCATTTTAAATTTAATAATTTTACTTAAATATGATGATTAAGTGACTTATTAAATTTAATCATGCAAACTAAAAACTTTTTTTTATCAAACCTTTTAAACTATGAGGTGCCATATTCTCGGATTGATTTCTAGTAGTAGTATTATTTTTTTTTTATAAGTTACCTGATATCCAAACTAATCTAATACAAAAGAGTAGTAGGTTCATGAAAGTTTCCTGTGAGGCTCGAACTCAAACTAAAAGGTATATGTATTATCCTCCATTTGGTTCTAGTAGTATTAGTGTTGATATTAATTGAGTTATTTCTCCCACATTGAAAACTTACAAAACTTGAGGGTTCTTCTAAGGCTATATAATGGAAGCCTCACTTTATTATTAGAATCATCCAATTCAAAAGAGAAAAATATTAGAGAGTTAAGTAATTATTTTTCTCCTATTATAAAGAGAGAATTTTTAGTGTTTCTCCTTTATAAATAGAGAGGTTGTAACTCCTATTATTTTCTCATAGTGAAATTCTTTTTTC
>CANYLF011484596.1:0-10631 GCA_948193215.1 Bocquillonia castaneifolia | reverse complement strand
ACGCCAGAGGGAGCCATGGAAGAGCTGAGGAAGCTGGAAGAAGTACACAGAATGTTAATGTTAATGCAATCAAACGGCGTCGTTTCCTCCTCCAATACTCATAACGACTCTCATCGCTTCCTCGCATCTCTAATCCTTCTCTTGGTAAACAAATAGTATTAAAATAAACAAACAAATAATTCAAATTCCTCTTTTTAATTAAATTGTTTACTTTACTAACTCTTTATATATTTATACACAGATAAAACCATGCGGCAGTCTCTCAATGAACGACAAGTGCAATTTAATTACACAAAACGTTCCTAAAGTAAGACTAAATTCATTATTATTCTTATTATTATCATCATCATCATTGGCTCTTTCAATTCAGTTGCTCTCATTTTGATTGATTGATTGTTATTACTATTTTTGTAGATTTCGGTTTCCTTTTTAGAGGAAGCTGCTTTGTTATTTAATGGAGAAGGTGAATTTCAGATCAATCACAACGTTGCAGGTTTTTCTTAATTTTCTTAATTGTTTTTTCTTTTCAACTGGCTTGAATGTTCACAAAAAATATTCAAAAAAAATGATAAATAATATTATAATAATCTCTTATAAATTCTTCAACAGCTGTTAGTGATGCAATGAAAGGTAATAACAGCGAATTAGAGCAAAGTACAAATCTTGAAGATATGGCTTTGGTTAGTTTGAATGCTATGCAAAGAGCCAATTCAACTCTTGAGGATTTTGTAAGTTTTTTATTTTAACAATTATTCTGATTGAAGGAAAATGAATATATAATATAACAATTTTGGTTTCATGGTGATCATAAATAACAGTGCAGATCATACTTTATGTTTCATGAAATGGACATTAACTCTCTGCAGTCATTGTTCAAATTTTTACCTGTGCTTTCATTCACGGAAAGCTTTATCTATCAGGTGAGATTAATGATAATGGAAATATGGACTGTTTACTTCTTAAATAATTGACATACAGCATAATTTTCATCATTTTTTATTATCAAACCGGGTTTGTTCTTTTTGTTTTAATTGTACCTAAAATGATCTTCCTATATTCTCTGTTAAATGCTTGTGCAATGCTATGATGCAGATTACAAATTGTGAAAATTTCAATGATTTCTTGTTGTGGGTGTGATGATTCTGTCTTTTAATTTTTTTTTTATAATTCAGATGGACAGTTTGAATGAGAAAATGGTGAATTTAACAACAGTCGGAGATGCAGTTTTAGAAAGAGGAAACAAGGTTGTAACATTGGCACAACACTTCAGGATATGCTAAAAATCTTATTACTGCTTTATTGATTTTATCTTTGCTGCATTGTTCCTTTCTAGATGCGGGAAGGGAAAGATGACTGGATTGCAAAGCATTTCAACATGCTAAAAACTGATCCATTCAGGCCACTTGTGGCTCAACTTGAGTGTTGTGGCCTTCTCACTGAGAGGTATGTTTTTTTCCACTGCCCTTATCTTTTGGGTCAAGAATACTGTATTGTTCAATTCTGATCTCAGGTTCTTTTGTTTCCTTTTTCATGATTGGTTAAGAATCATAGAAGAATTTAGATGTGGAGATGAGTATTGGGCTTTGGAACGAAAGCTTTGCTCTGCACTCATGGACCAAAAAGAGGTATGCGTAAATCAACAAATTTAATTTCCCTAAATTTTTTCAACTATCACTCTGAATTTTTTTTTATTTGGATAAGCGGTGAAATATAGGCTTCCTCACTTTTTTTTTCAGATCAATTCTGAAGATGTAATGAGGGCAATTCATCTAAAGTCCTTTGATTATCGAGTACTGAATCTTCTACTATACCAATTGAGAGGAGAAAAGGTACTTCTATTATAGTGATTCTGGTCATTTTGTTGCTCCTTTCATGAGCTAAATTTGTGCTTCTCCGCCTAATGCAATTTGAAACCCTTCTATTCATGCTTTTCAGTATATTCAGTAAAGGAATGCTGCCTTGCTAATCACTTTTGTGCTATATTCAGCAAAGGAAGACTTCCTTTCTATTGTATATCAGTTTTCTACTCACTGATGATTGATAATTGCCATTGTTCCCATGTGTTGTGAATCTATAAGACAATTCTATGACACAGATTCATAGCATATGATTTCTGAAAATTTTATCAAACTATTTATTAATATGGTTAGTGTTCCATACTTTCTTTGAAGCTGTTCTGAAGGTGAATGAGTTGCATATGGAATTTCTATCCGTCTCTGAATTTCTGGTGGAAGTATCTGATGACCTGTAAGTGCTTTTCTTTTGAGTTTTGTATGAGTTAAGCTTTGCACATATGAACAATTATGCTATGTTTAGTTCTTCCATTTTTGATTGTGGTGTATTTTCTTGTCAAAGAAATGAGCATTGAATTTATGGGTGGGCAGCAATGAAGCTATGACCTTTCTTTCAAACTAGTGGCTGATCTAGAAATTTGATTGAGTTGAGAGGGAACACAAACTTTATAAGTGAACAAAGCAAAAGAATTTATATTAAGTAGAATATTTTTGGAAATAAACTAGAGATTAATATTAATTATAAGAAAAAAAAATAAAAAGTTAGAGAAAACAAAGTTCAATTTTTAAGTTTTTAGCAAAAAATATCTAGAATTATATAAGAGCATCACCAATAATCTCCTTAGTGATGTTTCCAGAAATACTATGATGGTGCTCTAAGTAAATTTTAAAATATTAAAAAAATAAAACATAAAACCAAAATTTAGCAGGCAACGTTAAAATATAAGAACTTTTTTTTTTATTGGGGGCTATTGAATTTTTTTGAAAGTTAGGGCCTGGCCCCCTTTGGTTCTGCTAGTGTTCAGAAAAATACATTAGCTTTATGTATTATAACATATTGTATGCCACTGCAATCTTAAAGTTTTAAGTTTAAGTTTTGGAAATTTGTCCATATTTGCATGTTAGTGTGAATTTGTTATTTTACTAATTGTGCTTGCTTGGGTGGTAAAAGTGCTTACTATTTAACCCCATTTAAGCTATTTATCATTTGTTACAATATTATATGGGTCACTAATGATTTCACTCTTTTGAATGTTATGTTGTGCTCCAACCATGATCAATAAACTACTTGATGATTTGACACTAATGCTTGTAGGTTTGACTATGAGGTGAGTGAATTTTGTATATGATTATTTGGTTCCATTAAATTAATCCTATTTGGTTCCATTAAATTAATCCTATTTGGTTATTGCTTAAAAGGTTGACAATTATGTAGGATGATGTGGTAGAGAACAATTTCAATATTTTGCGCATGTTTGTTAGAATATACGGACCATCGACAGCTCCGGTTATATTGGTGAGTAGTTCAAGCAGTTCATAATTTGGAACATAAATATTACTCTGATTTAATTTATGTACATTTGTTCCCTACCTTCTCTGACTGTCTTCCTATGCCCTCACTTTTACATGGCTATACGCATAGAGAGAGCTTGTTAAAGTATGAATCAAGGCAACGTGTAATTGTATAGGCATTAGATTTTAAATGGTCAAAATGTAAGCCTTAAAGGCGCTGTCAAAATTCAAAACCACAAATAAATGTCAATGGTTCTTTGACTGCCACTGATAGTGAATGGATGAATGAATTGGTATCTCACTTTGTAATTTTGAAAGTTCTTCGGTGTCAGTGCAGCCATGATAATTAGTAGATTGTGTAGAGTTGATCTCCCTAAAAACTATTATCGTAAATTTTTATGCAGAAATGTAAGCCTTAAACTATCTCGCTTTCTTTTCAGGCCACGCACATTGCCGAGGCTGAAGAGAAATATAACTCTTTGCTGAAAAGTCTGGATCCCCATCTGTCTTTGAATTACCAGAGAAGATGCGAGGAAGCCACCAAAGAAGGTAAAATTTTATGCGTCCAAATTTGCATCCGGATTTGGAGTTTACTTTTCCTTGAGCATAACTTGCTATTTAATTTAACATTTAGGTGGGAAGATTTATGGGCATCCTTTTGGAACATGGAATATACCACCTGTGATTGTGGATGAAAGATTATATCGATTGAACTGCTTAAATCCTGAATGAATCATGATTGCTTTTGGGTGAACTATGCACAATCTAATTGCCAGATGCCACTAGGTAATATTGCCACATACTCCTGACACATTTTTTCGTATTATGTTCTTCTATTTGAATATAAAGCCATGCATACTTGAAGGGAGGATTACACAGTTTGCGTAAAATTAGGATTAGATCATGGGAGTGCATTTTGGGAGCGTAAGAAACCCAAAGCTTGTGAACTACAAAATCCTTAACTAATTAGCTGCCTAGCCAAGGTTCTATGCAGCCCGAGCTTCAATGGTCAAGCCAGGACATGTATAGAGATAATAGTAATGGAACTTGGACTTACTAGAAGAGAATCAATTTGTTTGTGTCTAGTTCATTACAAGATTTGGTCTTATTTTTGCAGAAAATTCTTGCATGACAAGAAAAACTCTATTTTTTCCCCTAAAAAAAAACTATTTTTACTAGTATTCTAACAGTTACCCTGGTCCTGTCTACACTACTGGGCTTGAGAATTCCAGTATTATATCAGCTTTCAGTCATGAAGGGAAGCCCACTTTCACCTTTAAATTAGTCGGTAAGAGGTGTTAAAAGCCCAAACATGTAAATAGAGTTAATTAAGAAAATGATAATTAACACCTTAACAAGAAAAACAACAATGTTTTTCATCGGTATTACCGTATACTAGGAAGACGTTTAAGGGGCAGTACTGCTGTCTAGTGAGCTGCATTTTCTGGGTTTAAAGCCCTCTTAAGCTCAGTTCGAGAAAACAAAAGGCCCTTTTAAGTTTATTCAACAGCTAAGGCTACAGTTAGAAAGTAAAAATATAAAAAATAACAAGCAAATGATATTTTGTCGGGTAGAGGAGGATAATTAATAAGTAAACCGTAGTATATCTGACACTGCTAATTTGCATGACAGCCATGTGACGTGGTACATGCAGCTGCCTGATTAGGGATATGAGGGTGACGGGTCCACTTTATGATCAGATGGTTGCGGCACTTAATTGACTGCATCATCACCGTCAATCATCCCTTACATGTTGTAATCTTTTACCTGTAAAGTGAGCCTTTTCTTTTTACCTCTTACTTATCTAGTACCCTTAAATTTGCTTTAATGCACATATAGATATCCATGGTCCATCCAAAAATTTTCTTAGAAAATTGTGTGACTTTTGGCATCAAGTCAAGAACAATCTTTGTTATTTAGATTTAATAATTTTCTAGTCTTGATTTAAGTAGTCATGTTTTTTAGTTAAGGATTGTTTTCACTTCATGACAATTACATATTGGAAATTTGGAATTCTATTTTTCACCTAACTAGTCTTCCAGTACAAATTACAAGTAACTGGTGATAAATAATAAGTTATTTAAGTCATTGGTGGTTTAATTTGTCTAAGTTTGGGCGATTCCCTAACTTGCTAATTCTAAAGCAGAGGACCGATGAATTTTCAAGTTAAAACCATACACTTGTTTGTGATTAAAAAAAATCTATTCATTGTAGAGGATTTTTTTTTTTTGCAAGTTGATGCCAAGTGTTGAGCTGTAGTATTTATTTAATCACTATTTAAACCAATAACTTTCTAAGATTAGTTAAAATTAATTTGATGATAATAGGATTGCTTCCAGGAATTAAAATCCAGTTATAAATGAAGGCAAACAGAGGATCAGCATCAGAATGTGCAGTTATATAACTAAAAAGATCTGTTAGAATGCTTTTGAGAATGATTTTCTTACTTGTGCATGGACTTGAATGTATATGAAACCCTTTAGCTGATAGGATTTTTCTTTAGCCTACTAATAAAAACACTACAAAATGTGGGTGCTTTCTTCAGAGTGTGGATTCAAACTTTAAATCTCATTCTTTTCTCTTGCTCCTAATCTAACAAAAACTATAACACTAATAACTATCTCAAATAATAATAAAAAAAAATCATAGAAACTTGGTAGAATTTAAAAACTATTGCATTCAGAAGCCATATCTCACCATCCCAAATGCCATCCCTTATAATTAGTTAGGAACATATTTCTTATAGGTATATGCATTTTTAAGAATAAAAAGAACTATATTTTGCATGATTTATAATAGGCTTAATTACCAAAAAACACCCGAATTTTTCGACTTTTAACAATTATATCACAAACTTTCAATAATTACATAGCACATACTAATTTATTAATTCTTTTTCAAAAGTACTCTGCAATCACTTTAATAGGTAAAAAAATGACTGCGACTCATTGTAGTAATTTTTTAAAAGAAAAAAAATAAAAAATTAAATTAATAAGTTGAGTATTTCATCAACTGTAATAGTCAAAATATACAATTTTATTTTTTAAAAAGTATATGTTTAACTTATTATCTAAAATTAGAACACATCAGTCAAAATAAATAAGTGCATTTTAGCTCTTTTAGGTAACCAACATATAATATTCGAGTCAGTTTGTTTTTTAAAAGCTAAAAAAATTGTTCAGACAAGTTACAGTGATATTTTTTAGCTGAAAACAAGTTATAGTGATAGTTTTTAGTTGAAAAAGTCATCGCAGATTGTTTTTGAAAAGATATTGATAAAATAATATTTACTATGTAATTATTGAAAATTCGTGATATAATTGTTACAAGTTAAAAAGTTTAGGTATTTTTTTGGTAATTAGGCCTTTATAATAATATATGTACAATATATTTTCAAACCTTTCATTTTATATGTTCTTAGATTAACAAAAAAAAAACTAAATTTTAATAAAATTAGTTATCAATCTGACAGTGGAATTAGACACTCATTATGTGATATTTTTATGTCTATATTTATCATTTGTTAGATAAATGTGACTTTTAGTTCCTGCTTAAATAATTAGATTAAAAAAACAAATGTGAAAAAGTGAAAAGAAAATTATCATATAATTGATCATCTAAATAGTGCTAGTTAGAGAATACTACAAATTCGATTGACACAAGTGTGAAAAATCTAGGTATAGTTGAGTGGTTGAAACGTCTGTAACCGATTTGAGAGTATCATGTTTGAATCCTCCAACCTTAAATTAAAAAAAAATAATAAAAGAAGAGTTGTGCCGAGATTTATATATATATTTTTTTGAAACAAGTCAAACAGTCAACATAACTTTCTGCCTTTAGGATTTTCAATTTCATTTTTCCAGTTCAATTTGGACATCCCTAACCTGCCAGGTGGCAATGGCCTTTGTAAAGCTCCATGACCACGAGGATATGGTTTTAAACTTTAAACCCACATGAAAGTTAATAATAATGGATCATGGAAAAAGAGAGGGATAGCATAGAAGGAGCTGGTTGAGAAGGGTGTCTGATCTGTTCATGTACGTATAGAAGCAATGCAAAGCAATCACTGATTGTGGAATTGGCAAAGAAAGACCCTTTTTTTTCTTTAGTACTCTTGTGTGCAGCTTTAGAAGCTTAACATAGCTGAAAAATATTTAATTTCTTGTAAGACTTTCTTTTTCTCAGTCAGTCTGGTATGTAGAGTAACTCACTGTTACTTTCTCTCATTCACTTTTAACTCTTTGAGAGAGAGAAAGAGAGAGAGAGGAGGGTGTGTGCAATATCAATGTCAATCCTTATGGCTGCCATCTGAAAAAATCACAGCAAAAAACAAATCAGGAAACATAGAATAGGAAAAACACAAAATATGTCAGGCTGGACTGTGAAAACCCATTTCAATTTTTTCTTCTTCTTATTTTATTTTAATTAATTTTATTGGGTTGTGTTGTAATGTCTATTTTAACAAATGTCACTGATGAAGTTAGTTTTGTCTGAATATAAAACATCCACTATCCCAATAAGTATCAAATTTCATGTAGTGGGTAATAGGCATAGTTGTCTTCCAACTAGACATTGATCACCTGTTCATGTAAAATCCACATATAAACTTTTTTTTTTAGATTCTGAATTTCTCACTAAAGTAGTTTTCTGGTACGTCGATGTACATAGTGCCTCTATTATCATCATTTTATGTATCACATTAAATCTAAGGAGGCACAGATTGTCCTGCTATGATAATAACATTTTCACGTGGCTGCTTCTCTTGAAATTCTTTTTTTTTTTTTGATAAAGATTCTCTTGAACTTCTTAAGGTAAGAAAAAAAATATAGTTAAATACATATTACATTTTCATCACAATGTACAATGGAATACTTGCTTGTACATAACCCAGCTGACCAGGGAATTAATGGAGTAGATACACTTGTACATATGAGGTGCCACTAATAGTTGAATGGTAATTGCATGTGTCAAAATTTAAAAAAAAAAATAGCAAAATTTACATAATATGGATTCGCATAATTAAGTTCATGTTAATAGTGAATTGACACACATGCACAGTTCATTTAAACGTTAGGAAGGAGAAGAGTTTGACATGCAATTAATTTCCTGCTGTTTTGCTTTTGTTACTGTTTAATGTTGCAATAACCCTCTAGTCTTTTAATAAATCTCACATGTACAATTATGTGGAAAATGTGAACCTTGAATTCCTTTTCCTACTATAATTTAGTAATCATTTTTAATTTACATAATTGTTTTCTCCGAGGAAATATATGAATGAAAAAAAAATGGTTATGGGCTTCATAATTTTATCAAATGTAAGATTAGAATTTCTAGGAGTAGGACCTAATATAATTTGAGTGATGTTGTGTTGTTAATGGAAACGAAAATTAATTAAGAAAATGGTAGGAAATCCTTATGTTTAAGTGACAAAACAAAGAAAGAAAGGAAGAGTGATGGATGTTGGATGTAGAATAATGTTGATCCTTTCTAATATAAGTACATGAAGACAAATTGAAATGAAAGATCCAATATTCACAAAATGGAGAAATAAACATTTAGAAGGGACAAAAGATGCCTGTATTAGATTCCAAAGATGAATTTATACGGTAAAAAAATTTTGTAGTCAAACTGAATCTGAAACAAAAACAAAAGCGAGTCTGCATGCATTTAATAAGTGCATGAATTTAAACCACTGCCTCCTCCCCTGTTTTTTTTTCCTGTTTCAGTTTTCACCTACACACACACACTTATAATAATAATAATATTAATAAACAAATAAATAAATAGGGTTTAAGCAGAGGTCCTTGTGGAGTGTGATGATGTGGAATCTACCAATTTGTTTTTCCATCATTGTATTGTTCCTTTCACTCGTCTGCCACTGCCAAACTCAGCATGTTCTCTTTCTCACTCACTCAATCTCTTCTTCTTCTCTAGTACCCATCAGCCTTCACCACCCACCACCATACCCTCGCCATTAAGCTAATCAATTCATCAACCCCCTCTCCTTTCATTTGGTGGGTTCTTGTAGAAGTTGCAACCCTTTTTTAACTTTCTTAAGTTTGCTTTGTAATTTGTATTGTTTGCCTTCAAGGGTGACATGAAACGCTTATCAATTTCATTACCAAAATGATTAGTTCACATCCATGTTATCTTCTATGCGAAGTGCTCTTATGTCTTCTTCTTTCTTCCCATGTCTCTTGCTTTAATCAACAACTCCAATCATTGCATCCTTCTGCTTCTCCTGGGGTAATTAAGCACCACTTTGTCCTTTGATTTATGCATATAATAATGTTTATTTGTTTCTTAATTTATTAGCATGAGAACATGGAATTTTGTTTTTTCTAAGTTGAGATATGTATGTTTATTATTCTGATACAAGATTTTTTTATTTTTTATTTTTTATCTTTTGTAGAGTTTGATGTTTGAGGACAAAACCAGGTTGGGTTCAACACCACCTAGTTGCCACAGCAAGTGCAATGGATGCCACCCGTGCATGGCAGTTCAAGTCCCTACAATACCGAGTCACAACCGAGTCGACACTGGTTTTGCCAAAAGCACCACCCCTGAGTTTCAATATGAACCTTACCCTTCTCGTAATAGGTACTCTAATTATAAGCCATTAGGTTGGAAATGCAGCTGTGGTAGCCATTTTTACAATCCTTGAAATTATGATGAAAATTGTGGTTGGATTTTCTTTATTCTCTCTGGTTTGAATTTGGGCCCATATTCTTTAGTGGTGTGAAGGTATCATTGCATTAATTGTACACTTACATATACATTGTACAGACATTATAATAGACTTAAATTATTCATCCTTTGGTGTTTTTGTTTAGTTGTTTCTTGCTAGAAAATTATAAGGGTGGGTTTGGTTTAATTCTAGCGTGGGATTCAATTTATTTTCAATTTTGGTGTTCATTTGTTTATCTATATCCAATTTCAAAGTTTTAGAAAATTCTAAGGATTTGTTTGGTTCAATTATAGTGTGGAATTCAATTCATTTTCATTTTTAATGTTCAGTTGTTTACCTATGTCCAATTTTAAAGTTTTGAAAAAAATAATGTAATAAATGAATTTTCATTTATACCAAACACATGAATCATGAATTACATAAGATTTCATGAAATTCATTTATACCAAACAAATCCTAAGTTTAAAATGTGGAAGATGATTTAGTCTTTCAACACTTCGCAAAACACAATTTTTTCAAACATTTATGTTTATGCCATTGAGACTCATACAAGCATTTATTTTTATAAGTATGATTAAAAACATATATAATTAGTATTTCTATCCCATAAAATAATCTTTATCCAAAGAAAATAGGTT
>CANYLF011484244.1:0-12828 GCA_948193215.1 Bocquillonia castaneifolia | reverse complement strand
TTATTTTTATTTTAATAGCAAATTTAACATTTGTTTATTAAACAAAAAGTACTCCCTAGATTTCAGAGAAGAAGAAAGAAAACATTAGACACTGATTTAGCACCTCCCTGTCACTACTCAATTTCTCAGATCTGCACCCTTCTCTATCGTTCATTCTTTTAAATAACAATGAGCCCTTCAATACCTTTATAATTTAGCCAAAGAAAAGATTTTAAAAAAAAGCACTATGGAGAGAGAGATCCAAGCTTCAAAATCAATGAGGCTAAGCAGGAGAGGAGACAGGACCACTAATCAAACTCCTTCACATTCTTCTATTAAAGGTTAAATTTTTTTTTTCTGGGTTTTGCTTATTTACTTATTTTTATTTTAAAGAAAGTTAATTTTGAGTGGTATATGTGTTTTTGTGAGTTACCCAGATGGCGAAAGTGGGTTGTTGTTTGGTTCAGGGAAGTTGGTGGTGGGCAGTGATTATCCCATCAGAATTCTTTGGAAAAGAGGATTTGTTCGTCTGATTTTTGTAGCTGGGATTTTGTGGATGTTTCTCATTCTTCTTGTTCTTTTATTTCACGTTTGGTCTTGCCAATCTTCTTATGCTTTCTTTTCAGGTACCCTTTAAAATGCCCTATTAGGATTTGTTTCATATTTGTGCATTTGATTATTCGAGGCTTTATCTTGATTACGCCATCTCCTCATTCTGCTTCATATTCAATTTTGATAAGCAGTTACCTTGTTAGTCAAAATATTATCTATGATTATTATCATTATACACTTTCAGAGTAGGACCTTATTTATTCATATGCAGCATCAGGACTTGTTCCATTTACCTTGGCAAAATAATATTTGAACTACTACTGTTAGTATGAACGCGACTTTCTCTATCATGATGAATCTTCTTCTGCTAGATGACGTTTGAAATTGCAGCTACTAATACGAGTATGACAGCATAGAAGAGCTCTTATTCTTCTTTTCCATAGACTTTTTGAGTACTAGAGATGGATATTTTTTTCTTAATAAAACTTTTGGATTTTGATGAATCAAGAAAGCTCTGTGAAATTTCTAGAAACTTACCATAATCTGAGAACATAATAAATGCATTTGATCATATAAAATGTTTGAGCTGTTTGAGCATGGGGATAGTCTTATCACCAGGATGCTATTTTATAATGGGATTTTAAAAAATGCTATTTTACTATCAGCAATTGAGCATTATGAATCATGTTATATATGTTTTAGTCAGAAGGTTGTGTACAATTCTAATCTGTTTTATTAAAAGGTAGATTTTCATTTTTATTAGTTGACATTATTGTTTCTGTTTCACATGCAGCTATCTGCAAGAAAGAAAGTAAGGTGTATTTTATTTTAAACACGTGGGGATTTGTCGCACAGCAACACCGTAAGACTTTGGCAACATTTCTTCTTTCAAGCATTCATCTCTATTTAGCTGTTGTAAGTGATACTATTTCTGTTGCTATATGTTAGGTTGTCCAATCCCTGTTGCCAATAATCCTGACAAAATAGTTATTCCAGAAGGAAGAACGCCTGATAAAATTGTTGACAACCTGTCATATATTTTGGAGGATAAGCCTGTGAAGAATGGGTCTCAACCATTATTTGGAGGACAAATAAGCTGGTCAAAAAGAGAGGATAGTTTCAAATTAAATTCCTCCATGAAGGTAATTCTAAATACTTGATAGTAAATCAATTTTGTACCATCTCAAGTCTCAAGTCTGGACTTTTTATTGTTATCTAGAAGTTAGAAATCATGATTATAATTCCATGGCATGCATACCACTAGAAGCAAATGCTATAGGTGAAAAAACGTTCTGTTTATTTATTTATTTATTGCATTTAATACTATGCTTACCATTTTCCCATATATAGTGAAACTTGCATTTTTGGGACTTTTGGTATCTCATAAGCTGAACTAAGTTTCTTGTTGCCCACCACCCATTCTTCCTTCCAGGTCCATTGTGGATTTATACATAATGGTGGTGCTGAAATGGATCTGATGGACATTGAATATGTCCGGAAGTGTAGGTTTGTGGTTGCATCTGGAATTTTTGATGGATATGATGAACCTCATCAGCCTTCAAATATAAGTGACCGTTCTAAAAAACTGTTTTGTTTCCTTATGGTGGTGGATGAGGTTTCTCTTGATTTCATAAAGGAAAATGCCACTGTGAGGGTGGATGATAATGGGGGACGATGGGTTGGTATATGGCGTCTCATATTGCTGAAGTATCCACCTTATGATGAGCCTAGAAGGAATGGTAAAGTTCCAAAAATTTTAACCCACAGATTATTTCCTCAAGCACAGTATAGCATATGGATTGATGGAAAAATGGAGCTGATAGTCGATCCATTGTTAGTTCTTGAGAGGTACTTCCACATGATTAAATTCTTATTATTGATGTTATTTATTTTTTTGAATGCACAAAATTACTGAAAAATTTTCGACTCCTCTTTTCAATTTCAACTGAACCTTCTGATTTTTAATAGAGGGGCCATCAACTTTGATTAGGTGCTGCAGTTATAATTGAAGTCACATCCTTCTGTAGTTATTGCAGTGTTACTACTTGTATCTTCTACTCATGTCCATGCATTCTTTTATTGATGTAAACATTTATTTATTTGTATCTAGTACTAATTGGACCAAGTCATCAATTGAAAATCCATTAAGGAATATGCACTGGCTATAATTCAATTGTACTTGTGTAGATTGTTGTGGGAGAAAGGACGGTCTTTTTAAGTTTAAAGTGAAAAACTGAGTTTAAGTTTCTGTGCTACCTTTGTTATCTCTGGCCATAATTGTATAAAAGTTAAAGGTTTGGCTAAAAGTTATACCATGATAAAAACTCGTGAATTTTTAAAAGCAGTTTGAAAATATAGAAATGTTAGCATTGTCCTTTCTCTGTTTAAATGAGAAGCTTGGTGAGCGTAATTATTTGAAGTCAAAGTTCATCAATAAAACAAATGGCATATGGCCTTTTGTCATGCATCCAAATTGTGTTCCTAACTTCTCTTCATGCTCTATTAATGCCATGCATTTCTATAACTACTCTGGATTTTATACTTTTTTGGAACTTGCAACGGGATGAGGTGAGAATGCTTTTAATACATCCACAAATGATGCTTATTTTGCTCTGCGGAAGTGAAATATGTGCTGATTGTTTTTAGATAAGGTAGTATGTCATTGCACTACATATCGAAACTGTGCATTGCTATACATACAAACAACAGCACATATACATACCTGTTTATAATGTAGAAGCGAAAAAACTTCATTATATCATCTCTCTATCATCTGTAGATACTTGTGGCGTGGGAAGAATACATTTGCCATAGCTCAACACAAACACCATCGCAGTATTTATGAAGAGGCTGATGCAAACAAGCGTAGGAAACGATATGCTCGACCCCTCATTGATCTTCACATGAAAATATACTATAATGAGGGAATGGAACCCTGGAGTTCAAAGAAAAGCACCATCAGTGGTAAGCATGGCCCTTAGAGCCACTTAAGCATTTTAGGGGCTTGTGGGATTTTTCTTTCTAGTTGGCTTTAATCGATTGGTTTTCTTGTATTGTAAAATGTGTTTAGGTATCCTTTTGATTTGATTTTAACCATAAGTGGCACTATGCTAACAATTGAATTAATTTGTAGGTGAATATTGCAATATCTCTTAATTTGATTGCCTAGGCAAATGCAAGTGCCTTTTGGTTCTGAGGTACCCAATTAGAATAGATATGGAATTGACTATTTGGTTAGAGTGAGATAAAGAGAAAATGACACTGAGAGGCTCTTCTAACGAATGGATGAGGGAAATGATGAACTTTTACTTTATGGTGTTAATAATTACTGTTTTTATTCTACAAGCTGCATTTTACTTATAATGCACCAATCATAAATTATCTTCTTTATGGTTTTGATTAACCTTAAGAGTACAATTTGTGGTTGGCTTTTCTGTTCATGTTTGTAGTTTCATTGTACGCTAGTCTGTACATGATTTATGTGGAAATGATTCACCACTATCGATTTGAATTTCTACACACATTCACTGAATGCCACTTTTAAATTGTGAATCCTAGGCAAATAACTCGCTTGAATTTAATAATTGTATATTTCACATCACATCAAGTGGACACTGAGGCCTACGAAACCTGGCACACCCTACATCTTTAACAATACGATCACAAGCTTTTCATAAATATTTCATTGGGTTTTTGACTGAGGCTTTAGGTGGTGATGACACCATTAAAATCTTATTGTCTATACATCCTTCACATGAATAATGCACGGGAGTATGGTGATGGATATCATGCCGTATGAGAAAGACATCATGAAACACCATGTCAAAGATTGTAATGTTGGGTGCATTAGGTAGAACATAATTTTTATGGAATGATCTACTTTGTGATATTTATGAAGGCTGCATATGAACATTGTAGTGTTATACTTGGTATTGTTCACATTTATTGACCGGAATTCATCAAATGCAGATGTACCTGAGGGAGCCGTCATCATAAGGGAACATACAGCGCTAAATAACTTGTTTAGTTGCTTGTGGTTCAACGAGGTCCACCTATTCACTCCGAGAGACCAGTTGAGTTTTGGTTATGTCGTGTTCAGACTAGGTGATGCATTCAAGTTCTTTATGTTTCCAAATTGTGAGTACAACTCGCTGTTCGTGTTGCATCCGCACACAAGAGAGCATTCTTCGAAGGTAGAATGGGTAAAAAGTTTAAGTGAGTTTAAGGGGAGTGGTAGCAGTATGAAAGAGAGCAGAGGTGGACTAGGACTATGGACTCCTTATCCTGGAAACCTTAATTCAGTTGTCCTGCCTAAAGTTGTAAGAACATCCAAAGCAGGCTGATTGATTTTGTCATGAAACTACGTGATGATTTTATTTCTTATAGAAATAATGTGGAGGCCTTTGAAAGTTTTGTACAAATGAAAAAAGAAAAGTAAAAGAGGAAAAATGTTGGTTACTTGAACTCTTAGTATAGTAACATTTTTATCACCAATAACGTAGAAATAAAAATGTTAGTTACTTAAAAGTCACAGGCTAATTGTGTAAAAAAATTCATTATTAAAAATACATGAACTTGCCAACATAGGGCACTTCCTTTCATCCCACAGCAAAAGAGATAAGATTTCTATTGTCCCATGTAAAAAACTTCTTCATCACTTGGGAGCATACATAGCAACTTCTGTGTAAAAAATTTTCATCACTTTTCCAAGTAGTTGGGGAAGAAAAATCAATTTACCATATCACATTAGCCCATGTGGAGAGTGAAAATTACTTGATAGTTGACACTTATAAATCAACCACAATGTTCCCACAATTTATGATCAGACCCTGCAGTCTGCACAACTTTAGCTTGTAAAAGCATCTCGATGCTAATCCTTGAACTATTTAAAAAGTATTTTACTTTTAGATGTAAAGAGTATGCATTATGAATTTCATGAATAATTGTTTCAACTTTCAAGAATGTTTTCCATTGTGTGGAACCTCTAATGATCGAAACCCATTCTCAAAACCATTCCTGGAATGGTAGTGCCTTTCAATTTTGAGATCCAACTCTCCTCTCCCCTTGAAAGTCCCGACTTCATTTGGACAATCTAACACTAAACACATTTAACAAAAAAAATAAATCTCCAAGTTTATGTAATATAACTTTGTTAAAGTATCAGCATCACCAACCAAAACCTGAGATGAAGTTTTATGTGCATTTTTAAATCAAAACATACCATCTTGAGAAGCACGGCTCCTCTTATTCGTGAGCATATATCAGTGAAGAAACTAAGCAGAGGAAAAGAGGAAGAAACTTCGTCTTTGCTCATCAGCTAATCCATCAACTAAAAAAACAAAATGCATCATTCACTTTCCTCAAAAAATGGTAAGAATCCAATGGTCTCGTTACAAGAAAATATGGGGAAATACAGCAAGCATCACAAGAATACCTTCAAATACAGAGCGGCCTTAATTCCACTATAAGTAAAACTCCCATAATTGGGTCCAACCAACTAATAAATAAATTACAAGATCAAAGCACTCCGTGCCGGAACAATCAATGTATAGGTGCCATTTTTACCAGCTTAACAGCATCAAATTTCAGACCCAAATGGAAAACAACCTTTATTATTTCTTCATGATAAAGGAAAGTTGCAATATCTAAACAGGCAAATAAACAAATTGCAACTCATCCAAAATAATTAAAACAATTCTCTAAAACCTCATTTCTCAATTAGCTGAATCTCGGCTGTAGAACTGGTCAAGAGTTTTTGCTGGGATACGATGAAGTAGCTCTCGAGGAAAGATTCGGAGCAGCGTCCAGGCTAAATCAAGCGACTGAAATATGTTTCGGGTGTCGTAAGCTCCTTGCGTAACAAACTTCCTCTCAAATTTGTCGAGGAACTCCAAATATAGCTGTTCATTCAGCAGAAATCATGTCAGTATTTGTGCAACAAATTGTTCAATACTAAAAAGAAATAAATAAATTCTACACATAAAAAAGGGAAAATGAAAGACCAAATCTTCAGAAGAAAGAGCTTCTTCTCCAACAACAGCTTTCATTGCCTGGACATCCTTCCCAATTGCATAATTTGCATATAACTGCAAGTCAAGAGGTCAAATAGGTAATCAGACAACATAATATGAGACGAAAAACTAAAATCACGTGGAAATTACCACCAATCAGACCTGGTTAGAAACATCAGCATGGTCTCTGCGAGTCATACCCTCACCAATGGCACTCTGTCATAAAAACCAAAAATTGCTTAGCCTGTGTCCCTATTCCTTGTTACTTCTTCAATAAAATTAACTCGTTGCATTATTGTTTTCAAAATTAAATGAGAGGCCAATTCAATCCTTACCTTCATCAGACGAGACAAAGATGGGAGGACATTGATTGGAGGATATATCTGGCCAATTCAAATAGATCAACTTCTGTCAGATATCAACTCAGATGAACAGAAATCTACACTGAAAATGAAAAAAAAGGTACTATTCAAGATTCCAATGTTTGTTCTGTTGCCCGATTATGACTCCTAGAGAAAGAGCATAATCATTTGGAAACTAACAGGAGCTAGTTATATCATAAAGGCCCCAACTCCAGTTTTTCATGCAAGTCAACATGCATAAATAAGGCCCTCAGAAAGATCAGGACCAGCTTGACACTCGGTTTCATTTGCAAGTAATATCATCAGCAAACCAAAATGTTTATAGTGTCTGATTTAACCTTACCTGTCTATTGTAGAGCTGCCTGTCAATGTATATCTGTCCCTCCGTGATATATCCCGTAAGATCAGGGGTGGGATGTGTTATATCTGGTCATATGAAGAACACCACCATAAAACAATCTATTTGAATTAAACAAAGAATGCTATCCAAGAGATGACATGATGGCATGGTTTGTGAACAATTACCATCATTTGGCATAGTTAAAATTGGAATCTGTGTGATGGAGCCTGTTCGCCCCTCAATACGTCCAGCACGCTCATATATTGTTGCCAAATCAGTATACATATACCCAGGATATCCACGTCTTCCAGGAACTTCCTCTCGAGCAGCAGATACCTGCAGCAGTAATCACAATTTGTTTCATAGAAACAGTCTTGAGATTAACACTTTATTACCTTAAAAAGCATTTAACTCTATTACTACCAAAAAGTATGACTGCTCAACTTTTAAACAAATATGATGGAACTCAGCAACATTCTTCAAGAAAATTTTCTACCTCGAGCAATCAGCCACAGAAAGGTAATAATACATTTGATTTAACATTTGTGATACTGTTATTGTAATTTGTAAAAACCGCAATGTAAAGATACATATCGTCTTACCTCACGAAGAGCATCAGCATAAGAACTCATATCTGTGAGTATGACAAGAACATGCTTCCCACATTCGTATGCCAAATATTCTGCAGTGGTAAGAGCAATACGGGGTGTGATAATACGTTCGATTGTGGGGTCATTTGCCTGCATGACAGCACTGGCACAATGAGATTTCATGAACAGCCATTAAAAGAAATTATAGGATATTAAATGCTGACATAAAACTTTACCAAGTTCAGAAAAAGGGTCACTCTCTCCATTGACCCGTTTTCCTCAAAATCACGTTTGAAAAACTGTGCAGTCTCCATGTTTACACCCATAGCAGCAAACACAATGGCAAAATTGTCCTCTTCTTGATCCTGAAAATTTCCAGTATTGGTTCATCTCCCAGTATGAGAAAGAGAGGATAAATAATTTTAAATAAAACGGCCACCTAAAAAGACGTCTATATTTTTAAGTTATAAAGCGCCGGTTAAAAAAATAAAATCATGATACAGTATGATAATTTGGTAGTGGTGCTTGCATTATTGTACCATTAAAAATAAGAAAAGTCACCATCACTATTATGAAAAGGAATTTTTACTATAACCAGCATATCATGAAAAACTATCAAACCTTGCATAAAATTACTGTTCCCTACTTCTAGCTATCCTGCTTGTAAAGATTATTTTAACAATAATTGTAAGCAGCCATGTACCTGAAGAAGATTGCTAGACTTCTCCAACCGCTTCACCAAACCTGCCTGGCGACATATTTGTGCAGCTATTTCATTATGGGGAAGACCAGCAGCAGAAAAAAGGGGGATCTTTTGTCCTCTTGCAATAGAATTCATGACATCAATTGTTGAAATCCCAGTCTGTATCATCTCTTCAGGATAGGTTCTCTCACTGGGGTTAATAGAACTTCCTACAATAGAACAAGCAGTAATGATATATTACAAATAGAACAAGCAGTAATGATATAATACAAATAGAACAAGCAGCAAAGATTGAATTAAAGATCACTTGCTCTAGTATCAAATTTACCAGAAATGTCCAAGTATGCCTCAGGTAAAATAGGAGGACCATTATCAATTGGCTTCCCAGAACCATTAAAAATACGCCCAAGCATGTCCAATGACACGGGAGTCTTCAGAACCTATACAAAAGAGAATAGATGAAATAAATTTTGAGAAAGAGGGGCTAAAAGAGAAAAAAAAAAATACCATGATCTAAGGAAACTACATCTCAAAAAATTAAAAAAATATTACATTGGGAAAAGCACACTGTATTATTTCAAGTAATAATTTCCATGCGTTTGTCTACCCAAAATAATCTTTTATTAGTTCACCAGGGAAAAACAAAAAACAGCTACTTTTCCAAAATACATCCTAAATAACTCGTGAATTCTTTGAAATAGAATGCATTTTTACATCAAGGGATTCTCACTCTAAACCCTGCTAAGAGAAATTTGGTGTTGAAGAGAAAGGAGGTAGCAATTCCTCTTCCTTACTACCTAATGTAAAGTGAAATTTATTACAATGTAAGTTGGAAGAATAAAAATATATCTCGTCTTTGTTCCTTCGTTATTTTAAATTAAAATCAAAATGCCACTATTAGCAAAATTACTAACTCATTTTTAATCTTCATGTTGAAAACCACCTTTAGCTGTTCTATTTTTTATTTTTAACAAGCATAACACAATCATAAGTTCCTTTCTAAGAGTAACTTTTCTTCTCTGTAAATTCTCATAAATACATTGCCATAAACATGAAAAAAATCATAACATTAACAGCATGAAGATTAAAAGTTGTCTAATAAAGTGTATGGAAAGATGGGTGATATATATATATGTATATATATCACATGTTAATAGTATTAAAAGGAACATATCTGCAGCAAAAACTTCTGCTTGCTACATAGATTCAGCAGAGTTTATCTAGCATAATAATCAGTAATACATATTCCTAAAAATAATTTGCAGCTGATTATTCAGATTTGTTGAACACCAGGTGATAGCAATATATATACTCATGCATTTACTGCTCCATGTGGGCATATATGCACATGAGTTTGAGGCGACCGGAAAGGACTAAAGAAACTTCTGCATGTTCTTGATATTGAAAATTATTAATCTTCATAACTATTCCCTTGTTTTTTGGACTGAAATGCTATATAAATATATAAACTTTGTACCTCTCCAGTAAATTGGACAGTGGTGTATTTGTTGTCAATCCCAGACGTTCCTTCAAAAACCTACACCGCAAGGAGAAAAGAGACAATACTGCAGTTAAAATATGGACTAGTTTTAGATGACAGGGACAGACACTTGACCAAGAAAAAGAAAAACAACTGGGAAAAGGGAAAAAAAATCATTTCAGTCATCATAAATTAATCCTTAAGAATATTATCAGAACATTTAGGATCACTACTAAAATGATAATAACTTCACCAATATTTCGACAAGCCTTGAAAGAACTAAATATGCTTCAACCTAAGGACGTGTAGGAGAAATGTGAAAGAGCAATAACCTGAACAACAGCTTTCTCTCCATCAACTTCAAGAACTTGACCACGCCGGGCCGTTCCATCCCCTAAACGAATATTAACAATCTCTTGATATTTTGGTCCCTAACACAATGGATCAAGACAATGCAACCACTCATCACTAAATATAAGCAAGCAACATAATAATCTGAAGGGAAAAAAAAGTCAAAACCATACAAAAAAAAAAAGTTTTGATCATTGTTTCTCTACCTTAACTTTATCAAGTATAACAAGAGGTCCAGCAACTCCAGACACAGTTCTATACTCTACAACACAAAATTTAAAGAAAAATCCCACTAACATCAGTGCACCAACTGAGTAGATGATCATAAATTAAAATTGAACATTTAGTGAATAAAAATGAATGGTCATAACATAAAATCATACCCATTCCGATCTCTAGAGTTCCCTCCTCCATTGTGTGATTGTTTTGGCCCATACCCATTGATAAAATAAGCTGCTGAATTCACAGTTCCAAAAAAACACAAATCAGTAGGCACAAGCAACAAAATCAAACGCTTCAACTAAATTAATTAACTAATGATTGTATCATCACTTTCATAAATAATCAAACTTTTAAGATATAAAAGATTCAAACTTTACACGCAAAAAAATGAGTAAAATCCACACCAAAAATTAACTTAAAGATATGAGATTGATCCAAAAACTGAATCTTTGAGATAGAATCTCAACTGGGAAATGACAACTAAATTCAGTGCCTTTTTTCAATACCTCTCTCACAATATATGAACAGCGTGCTAAAAATATATTTAAAAAAAATCAACGTTTGAAGGAGAAGAAAGAAAGATTGATTGAGTGAGATCGATTCTATGATTAATTTTGGATCTAATTAAGTAGGGAAATTACCCTTTTTTTTGTGATCCAATAATCCAATACAGAGAAGGACAGAGAGAGAGAGAGGAGGGAGAGACGATATATAAGATATTAGTTATTTTTTATATAATTTTTTTTTGGTAAAAACCGAAAGACACTAATAATATTACTTTTTTTTTTTTATCTATTTACAAGTTTTTTAGAATTTTATTAATTTTTGTACAAATAAATTATCACTGATTAACAACATTAACTCACCACTTGAAAGAAAATAATTATCATATGTTATATTATTATTATTTTATAGTCAGATAATATATATGTGGATAATATTATTATAATTCTAAAGTTTACCTTAAGAAGAAACCTAAAAAAGACTTCTAAAATATTAAAATAAGTTTGTTACAGAAACATCACAATATGCATATATTTAATGAATTAAATTTTCTAATAATTAATAATTTTTCCGTCTATCTAAATCATATATATTGATTATAAGAGAGTTCGTCATATGTTAAAAAATATTATATTTAAATAAATTTAGCATAGATACACAATTTAATTTACATTAAGGTTAGGCTGTACAAAAATCTAGACCGGATTGAAAATCGGTATATTTCGGTTCGATTCGGTTTGAAATTTTCAAAATTTTTTAAAATTTTAATTCGGTCCGGGTTTAAATATTTGGTAAGTAAACCGGACCGAACCAAATAACGACCGAATCCTAAGTTAAAAACTCAAACCTAATTGTCAAATCACCTAAGCTGAACCAAACTGAATTAATTAAGTTTTACTCTTATGTATTTCAGTACGGTTTGATTTTGAAAATTCAAAGAATTTCATTTCGGTTTGGTCCGGGATGGACCGAATGCACACCCCTAATTAAGGTGTTGAATCTAAGATGTTGATATTTAGAATTTTAAATGCTTATCAACTGAAGATCAATAATTATGTAATTTTTTTTTTCTAAAAATGATAAATAAATAAATGATTATATAACATATGAAGATCTTCTTATAGAGACATGTAGAAAATCCATTTCTTTTTACTCTCTTCTCTTGCAAAGAGGTATATGTTTGTTGATACCACTTGTGTGCTCTGTAACCAGTATGAAGAAACTTTAACGCATATATTTATGCATTGTCTTTTTACTTCTAACTATTAGGCTACCTCCAATCTTTCTATTCCATCTCACCATTTTACGGATGCAGAAGATTGAATTTTTTCAAGGAATAAAGGGTAAAAACATAAAGGAAACGTGACTTCTATTCTTTGAGAGATTTGGCAGTGCCAAAACAACACTTTTTAGAGAGAAACACTCTTAAGCTATATTTACTGGACAATCCTTTCCGATGGACTAGTTTAGAGTATGAAATCATCTCAGAGTTATAACGCATTCCAAACAACCTTCCTTCGTCTTTATCTTAGACTAAACCTCCTTCGGGCAAGTTGAAATGCAATGTAGATGCAACAATCTTTTCTAATCTAGCTCAAGTTGGTTTCAACATGATAATTAGAAATGAGCTAGGAAACTTTATCAAAGAAGCAACGTAGCTGGTTAATGGGAGTTTTAATGTTAAAGAGGGAAAATGTATGGGTATGAGGTAGACCCGCTCATTTTTATGGGTAC
>CANYLF011484104.1:0-19292 GCA_948193215.1 Bocquillonia castaneifolia | reverse complement strand
CATCAATATCATAGCAATAATAATCGATAACGTTTTACCGATCCATTTATATTAATTTATTTTACCATCTTATTTATTAAATTTATACATTTAATATCAATTAATATTATAGTAATAATAATCAATAATGTTTTATCTTCCCATTTATACTGATTTATTTTACTAATTTATTTATTAAATTTTATATTAATTTTACATTACTTATTATTAGTAGAATATCATAACAATAACTAATAATATCATACTTACTTATTTGTGTCTAATATATCATCACATTTTATCCATCAGATTATTCTCAATTAATTTCTATCCATATCATTTTTTTCCAATTAATACACTTAAAATCTTAATTCAATTTACCATCCGATTAAATATTAAATCGATCTATCCTTTTTATTTAAAAAATCTAAAAAACTCCAATATAACTTATTTAACATCCTAACAATATATTCGAAGCTTAAACGTATAAATAAAACACTTAAGACGTATTTTCGTGATTTTCCATAGACTGTGTTTTAGTTTTCGGGATTTTTAATTTAAGATCTACACATCGGTTACCTATCGACCTTTACAAAAGTTGTTCAAAATAATTTTTGGGATTTTTAAAAAATACGAACAGGCCTCGCCTGAGTGGGTCCTCCGGCCACAGTCAGCGGCGGCGGCGCCGCCCAAGGTGACCAGATGGAGCCCCAAAGCTCCAGAATGGTCAAGCAAGACCCCAGGAGTCTAAATATACCTTGCTTTTTTTTTTTTCTAACGGAGCACTAGAACGGTGGGATTGAGCCTCGGAAGTTCACAGTGCCGGTGAGGAACAAGTTCTCTGATCACCTTCAATTAACGGTTGTTTTTGTCGCGGGACACCTTTAATCGACCTTACAGGAGATGAGCTACAACCCCATGCCCTTTGTTTGGATTAACGATGGCCGGAGAATCAAGATCTACAGTGGCCAATTTTTCAAAAATTTCAGAGGTCTGGTTCGTCGTCTACAAGTCACGGCAAGTGACGATTTTGGTGTCTATAGATTGGTCTCTCCGAGTATTATAATTTAGACACTTGAATCGACTAAAACGGTAACCGGAGGAGGTAGAATGATCGGAAAATCCATTGGGTGCTACAATGACTATACTAAGAGAGTCTGAGGGCTACAGTGGATATTTTTGGGTAAAGTTTTGACTTTCAATTTCACCCATCTGCTAGTTTAGGAGATATATGCAAAGTTTCCCTTTTTCATCTTAGTCCTTTTTGTTAATTACTTCTCATCCCGAACTCGATTTCATCTCAAATTTTACACACGAGTTCGTATAATATTATAACACTTTCATGTAGAAATTTATGATGAAATAATACTCCGAAC
Source organism: Bocquillonia castaneifolia (assembly GCA_948193215.1). Lineage (NCBI taxonomy): Eukaryota > Viridiplantae > Streptophyta > Magnoliopsida > Malpighiales > Euphorbiaceae > Bocquillonia > Bocquillonia castaneifolia. The sequence continues at coordinate 17,937 of CANYLF011484104.1, read as the reverse complement.
TATTATTTCAAATTTTTAAACTTTAAACCCATTTAATTTAATACTAGATCAATTAATCAAATTCCGGGAAAATAAATTTATTTCCAAACTTAATTAATTAATCCTGAATTAAAATAAATTAATTCGGAGAAAATTAATAATAAAAATCATGGGTATTACATTGCTCCAGCTGGTCCTCCAACCGATGATGGATTGTAGTTTTCCCGACTCACATCGGTTCTGTGTCGAACACGGATAGCAAATATCTTACGGAGTGAAAATTGAGATTTGTTAGTAACAGGGACGTGGCACTGTAATTATGGGAAACCTAAAATTTCAGCTTCATTCTATTTTCAATGTCCGACGGTTCCTTCGGTGAAGCGTGGATGTATCGTTGGAAATATAAATTGACAGATCCATACATTTACAATAAAATTGTGAATTTATAGCTCGGTTGAAGATAAATCGATGTTTTGAAAAATGTCCCTAAATTGACAAAGTGAACGGTTATGACTGCCAACTTTAGTTTAATGCACATGTTCAGAATAAAAATAAGTTGGTTCATATTTAGATGGAACATAGCCATATATTAGTTCCCGCACAGTTGTTTGGACAAACATAATTTGAGTCCTCGAGGTTTTTTCACAGGAAAATATGCATAAATGAATTAACACCAATTATCAAAGAAGGGGCTCCGGATACCTGGGATAACAACAATAAACAGAAGAAAAAAAAAAGTTCTTCTTTTATGTTGGCAAATAGTACAATTAAAAGATATTTATTCCAAAGTTCAAATATAAGCTTTAACTTTTCAAAATTTAGATTTTCAATCCTAAATCATTTCTTTTAGTCTCTAGACTCTTAATATATGTTCAATAAAAAATATAAAATATTTTATTAATATTTTACCAATGAAAATGACATAAAAAAATTTGTTCATATTTTAAAGAGTTAATATAAATACATCTATTTTATTTATTATTTTTTTTCAATTCACTATAAATCAATATTCATATTAATCAAATAATTTACTGTATAAAATTTTGTTATATTTTATTTTTAAATAATGTTTTCAAATATTTTCCTCCTTTTCTAGATTAGATAATATTTCATATATAATTAATATTATTTTTTTCATAGGACTATATTAAAAAAGACCCATACATAAAATTTTTGTATTGATTTTTTAAATAATCCTTTATATCAGTCCACTTTGATAAATGTGTTAACTCAAAATTAATGAAATAAAATAAAACATTATATTATTTTTTTAATTTTATAATATGAAACAAACTTTATAAGTAGTGAAGTTTTAAATTAGGACTAAGATTAAAAAAATTATCCATGAATTTTAACAAATTAAATATTTTATATCAGTTGAATAATAAAATTTATATTTTAACTCTTTTTAATATTTAATTAAAATATTAAATATTTTTTAGAGAAAATTTGCAAATATGATCCTGATATTTAGGCTAACGAACATTGAGGAAAATGTGTACATATAACCAAAATTATCACATAATTTATAAAATATTTTATACGAAATTTTAAAAATAATAAAATTAAAGTATATGTTAAAAAATATTAAAAATAATATAGTAAAATATAAAGTGTTAAAATAACCAAATAAAATATGAGTATTTATATTAATTTTATTTATATCAATATGAATAAAATTATTTTATGTCATTTTTATTGGTAGAATATTAATAAAATATTTTATATTTTTTGAATTAAACTTTATTGAACATATATCAAGAGTTTAGGGACTAAAAGAAAAGACTTATAATTGAAATTCTTGATTTTGAAAAGTTAAGGGTTATATTTGAACTTTGGAATAAACATAGGGTCATATCTGTTCTTTTGGCTATACTTTAGGGTCATATTTGACCCTTTTCCCTTGTAGAAATCACCATATATATAGTTTGATGGAGAGATGAAGTTAAGGAGCATTGTCATGTGCATAGTCTTTTAAAAAGTGGTGTGGCCAAAGCATAACGACGATTTCAATGGCTCCATCAAATGGTAAGAAATGTTATGGTTTTTCCCTGACATCCGATTATACAAAAACTTTCACGTTGACTTTCCTACTTTGCTCCCGAATGTGTTAATAGTCTGATTGTTATTTCATTTTGTTAAATCAGGGAAAAAAAATTAAACTCAGTGTATCACCGGTGCAAATGGCAAGAGTGGATCGTGAAAGGGAATCATTGTTGCGGCGTACACAAGCTGAAATCATTGAGTTAACAAAGCGTTTAATTGAAGAGCTATCAGAAGAAAAAATTCTCAGTTTGTTACATGGAAGCAAAATCATTAACGGATTTTATGCGGTTCAGAAAAGTGGTAAAAGGATCGGTGCAAGGGCCCAACTTTTCACTGAAGTTCCACTTGGGAGCACAAGGCAGGATACGTTCCAAGCAAAAACACCTAGTTCAAGCAAATCACCAATCACCCCCGGTTCTGGTGTAAGCGCAGGGAGTGGAGAAAGTGGCAGCAAGTCACTTCCACCTTCCCCATCAGAAATTATTTGCATCGGTGATGATGAAGACGAGAACTAAAAAATAAGTATCAATAAAAAAAAGAAAAGTAAATATTCTGATGGTGATTTATGAAGATTTTCAGTCTTTTTTTTTTTGGTACAGTTTGTGGTGTTGATCACCATTGGGGTGAAGCATTTTGGTAGTCGGTACTTATTATGGCTTAATGGGACTTATGTACGAAGGCATTAATGAAATATGTGAACACTACTAGTGGTCACTATATATGTGGTCCTTAATTTCCTTACTGTATTGCATAAGATGTTTGATATTCGATATTATGTCAAGTTTTATAATGCGACTCTTCCTATCAAAGAGTGGAAAAGAGCTCCAAAACATTAAATTATTATTATTTTAATCTCTTTTTATTTTTTTAAATTTTGAATAAAGAATTAAAATTCACTTTTATTACTAAAAAATTAAAATAGAGAATGTATAAAAAGAGTGATTGTTGGAGTAAACACAAATTTTAAAAACAAATTAAAATGGAAAATGAGTTATTTATAAAATGTTTAGGAGCCAAATGAAGAATATTGTTGGGGATGTTCTAGTTATAGACAAGCTCCTTCTATCAGTTAGAGAGTGTGTTTGGTTTTTATCTTTTCTAACCAGCTCCAAATTTTATCCTCCTTTCTCAAAATTTATAGGAGTTGAATAGTGACTAGTCCTATCAAAGAGTGCAAGAGATCTCCTAAACATTATTTTATTATTTTTAATCTATTTTAATTGTTTTAAATTCTGAATGAAAATTTTAAAATGCACTTTTATTAATAAAAGAACTAAAATAGAGAATGTATGAGGAGTGATTGTTGGAGTAAACACAAATTTCTAAACAAGTAATTAAAATAGAAAATGAGTTGTTTATAATATATTTAGGAGCCAAATTGGTCCATGAACTTGTAACATGGGGTAAAATAAGTGTGAATTCATGTTTTTGATCTAATTAGGTTCACAAACTTGGAATTATCCTCCAAATAAGCACATAGGACTTTTTAAATATTATAAGAAACCATTTTAACTCAAACCCACCTAGCTTTTTTTACAAACTTAGAAAATATTAGTGTAAGTTTAAAAAAATAAAAAAAAAATTTTAAACAGAAAATCTTTAAAAATATAATACGTGAATATGATAACTTGACTTGTGTACAAGTCTTAAGAAAGATTTCAAATTCATTGTAATAGTTATTGGTGGTTTTTTGTTAATACAATTTGAGAAATTTATTCAATAATTATGAAATGCTAATTATGCTGAACAATTTTCTGGTTAATTAACCCAAGTTTTGTAGCTTGGTCCTTTAAATTCATATGTAAAATTTGGATTGGAGTAATATTTTGCATCAAAATTTGGGTTTTCAGGCAAAACTGGAGTTTTTCGTGGGCATCTCCAACATGGTTTTAGTGCAACTTGTTTACCCCTAAGTCTTATATATATATTACACATATAACTCCTCTGTTATTTTTTCTACAGTACCAACTTTTGATACAATTTTAATCATTTTTTATTAGTTTAATGTGAACCCCTTGAGTTATATCCCATTCCTATTATTCTTTTTTACACCTGAGTTATTTTTTAATACATTTCATCCTATTCCTATTATTCTTTTTTACACCTGAGTTATTTTTTAATACATTTACATTCAGTACTTTTTTCTATTATACTAATTACCCCTTCTTGATGCAATTTTAATCATCTTTTATAACTTAAAATTAAATTAAAAGCAATGACTTATTTTGACTATAATGTTAAAGAAAATCTAAATTAGTCTCTAAATAAATTTTATTATAAATAAAAATTCTAATGAATGAATTTATCATTGAAGTTTTTAAGTATTTAAGTATTTATATTTAAAGTAAAATAAATTTAGACATCAATTTTGCCTTTTTAGCATCATAATATCTTATTTTATTGTTAATTATAAGTTATTACTTTTAATTTAATTTAAAATAATAAAAAATGATTAAAATTGAATCAAAGGGAGTGATTAGTGTAGTTAAAATAAAACACGGGGTAAATGTATAATATTTAAAACTAAGGGGCAAACTAGTGTAATAGGGTATACCAGGTCATTGTAGTTTACCTTTTTTTATAATGGAAGAAGGGTCAAATAGGTACACCAACTTGTAACATGACCCAAATCAAGGAAAGTTGGAAAAAAAATCAGCAATTTAGTCCACAAACTTGTAATTTCCGGACAAACAGATGAAAAATGTCAATTTTTCATTCTTTTTTTTTTAAATTCATGAAACTTCATATTAACAAATTGTTATCTAATATTTTATATGTGAGTTATCAAATATTTATTTCAAATTTAAAAAATTAAAAAAATAATTTGTGGTCAAAATTAATTTTAAAATTTTTTTAATGAACAAACATAAATAAATTGTAACAAATATAAAACATATGAAAATGATATAATTTTTATTTATAATAATCTAAGACAATATGCTACATATATTCAGATAGTTAATGATGAAATTTGATTAGTTTTACATAGATAATTTATTAACGAAAAAATTAATAGAAAATTATATCATTGACTGACTATTCGATAAATTTGAAAATTAAGTTAATTTAGATCCATCAACAACCATTCCAATAAATTTAACTTATAATTTAATATTTTCACACAAAAAAATTGTACAATTTTTTATATACATTTCATTTTTTTAATGATTTTTTTAAAGTTTTTTTGGTTAAAAAAATCATAAATATTATTTATAGGTCAAACTTTTTTTGAAATTATTTTATAATATAAATTAATTTATTTAAACTAGCATAAAAAATGAAATGAAAATTTGTTAAAATGAATTTTGTATTAATTTTTAAAAAACGATAATTGACATTTTGCACCTATTTACAACTGCAAGTGTTTTACTCTCACCACTTGAAGGGAAAACTTATTATTGAAATCAGATATCTCGAAGTGTTCTTCCTATGACTATATGGTTCTCAATCAGTAATTTACGATCATTTCAATCAAAATGTTAATTGAGTTGATTAGAATATGGTGTTTCAGTTGACCTAAAGCGTAGTGTCTCTCTACCAACAATCGTCATTTTAGTGTGAATTGTTCACAATAGACATGCGAAGTTGTCAATGTGAATATTCCTCATAACTCATACCCTTACATCAGTGTTCGTATTATTGAGAAGACAACAATTAATGACCTTGCTATTGAATTTAAATTAATACTTTTATTTGATAAGTAATTAGAGTTGATAATTGGATGAAATTTTTGTTTATCTTCTTAATTTGGTTCATTGTTCGCACGTAATACTTTCACAGCACACATTCAAATATATTTTAATAACATTACATGAATCCGTCAATTCAATAACATATTTTCGTTTATTATACTGTAATGTTTTTTTGTATTTTCTGTGATTATTAACTTTATAAATGAATTAAATTTATAATTAGATGATAAAAAAGATATTTTAATTTTAACGTTTGGCTACATAAAATAAGAACTTAATTTTTAATTGTAATGAAATTAAATTTCCATTAAACATGAAAAGTAATAAAATGGTGTTAATTCATTTATGCATATTTTATTACTTTTAAAACAAAGATGTTTCGTCTCCCAAATTTTGAATGTCTAATTACTGGAAACAAAAAACTTAAAATAAACATTCTGTACCTATGAGGCGCGGTTTAGGTGGTAAAACCATCTAGACTTACAAGATTTATGTTCGGAGGTCGAGAATTCAATCACCAGGATTGCATGGCAAGGGTATGTGTCGTACAATAATTATAAAAATAAATAAATAAACATTTTGTTTTTTTTTCATTTAATCTTATTGAGTATTGTCGTACATGGTTCCGAAGAAAACATATCACATATCAAAAATATCAGCATGTAATTAATCACAAATCATAAATTACAATAAAAATTTTATACATATTAAATTAGTTTTGATTAATATGATTATATATAAATATTAATTTTAAATATTTGATAAAAAAACAAAATCACATCACATATCAAAAATATCAGCAAGTAATTAATCACAAATGATAAATTAGAATAAAAATTTTATACATATTAAATTGGTTTTGATTAATATGAATATATAAATATTAATTTCAAATATTTGAAAAAAAAAACAAAAAAAATACTAGGATGAAAATATTTATATCGATTTATTTAGTTATATTAACTCTCTAAAATATAAATAAAAGTATTTTGACCTTGGGTTATGAGTTTAGTCGTAAATGCTTCCCTTCTTTTTTTCCTGAAAATCAAAAAAAATAAACCACTGATCACATATATCACCAAGTGAAGATTAGACGCGTTGTACTCATCATTTAGAACCTAGGGGCTAGGGCTATGATCCTTTTGGACCTTTTCACGTAAAGGAAGAATTACTTAAAAACATTTTATTAATCTGCTTAGGGAGTTCTTGTGCCAACGTCAGCATATCGTTATATGTGTGGAAATGGTCATTTGGTGTATCGTGATATCGTTTGGATAGGATTTGTTAACCGGAGTTTCCTTTTCTTTTGAAAAAACTGTAGTACCTTAGAGTTTGAGACTTGAGACGCCGGTGGGCATTTGTCATTTTCTTGAATTTTGAACACGTGGTCATTTCCAAACTCAAGTTCTTCTTCTTGTTGTTGTTTTTTTTTTGAGAATTTGGCAAGGTAAAAACAACCAAATATATAGGGTAAAATTCACTAATTATTTGTCTCTAATTACCTTCAGGGACAACATTATTATACGAGTCAATTATATGTATAGGTATTTGTCAATGAAATAAAAAAAAATGTTTTGCTTAAACATGAAAATTAGTAAAATTGTATTCATATAGAAATTAGTTATTGTTCTATTTATAGTGAAGATAATAAAATAATAAATTTTACAAGTTGCGGGTCAGTTAGGGCGCTTTTACGGTTTCAGTTAAAACAACCTTCTAATAAAATTTTCTTGTTGATATTATAATATAATGACACGTTATTGTTAATTATATCAAAATATATTCTAATGTTTACCAAAGTGTAGAGAAACTATTAAAAAAAACATATTCCTAACATGAATAATTTGGTAACTGATGTCTAAGAAGGAAATAATAATAAACAAAGAAGGAATTCAACTTTTACTCGTAAATATAATAATGATAAGATTTATTTTCTACCAAAAACAATTAGGATGATATGTGTGTGTGTATAAGTGGGATTCGATTTGTTCGGTTTTCTTTTTAGCGATTCCAACAATCAATCCAACTTACAAATAGCATTTGAATAAACGACAGGCCAGTACAACCCACCCATCTTAATAAACCAAGGTTTTTGTTTGCGCTGTAAAGGAATTGAGTTGCTGATGAGTAGTTCGGTGTTCGGCTCGTTAATGAGCTCCGCTCAAGCTTGTTTGTGAATGAAACGAGTCAAGCTCATGCTTAAATTTCCGTTCATTACTTAAACGAGCTGAGCTCGAATAAAAACGTGCTCGACTCTTTTATGTTCGTCTCCATCAGAAGTTATGAGTCTGTTCACTTAAGTGTTCATCTATCATATATATTTTACAATTATAGATATGTTATTGAAATTAAATCATAGTATTTATAAAATTTATATATCAATTTGTTAAGAGAAATTAAATTTATAGTAAAATAGATGAATTATAAATATTTTTAATTTTTAAAAAATTGTCATATATCAGTAATCATAAATTTTATATTTAAATTATATGTTATGTACATTATATTGTGAATGTTATTTTAAACAATAATTTTATAGTCAAATTATTTTAAATTAGTATGTACTAAATAATAATCAAGCTCGATTATATAGGCTCTTGAACATTAACATGAACGCAATGATCATGTTTTACTCATTCAACAAATAAACTAGCTCGAGTTCGAATCGTTTAGTAAATGAACCGAGATCAAAAATCTCAAAACTCGGCCTTGCTAGATTTGAATAGCCGTCGAGGTTGTGATAGGATCGGTTTAATTTGTGGTTTGGGTGGTTTTTAAAACCAATGCTTTCAATGGGGGTGGGGGGTTGGGCAATGACAACCATAGCAACAGTACACATTGCTTTCTGGCGGGAAAGGATATTATAGATACTCTCACCAGTGCATTAATTAACACTGTCCAGCATACTTCATTTACGCGACCTGTGGCACTCATACGAATTGTGGGAGAAGCTGTTCAGAAAAAAACATAATTAAGTGTGGATTGTCAATCAGCGGGTCACTATAGATTAGCCAGTTGCAGCCTATAATAAAAGATACTTGACCATAGTACGTAGTTAATCTGCTGGTTATATCTTGTGGTTGGCATCCAACACGATCCCCACTAACTTTTATTTCTTTTACGCTGTACTTGCATGGTTTTTATTTTCTCCGTTTTTTTAACTTGCACCGTGGACATAAATTTGTTTAGTTGTTTTCATTTTATTTAGTCGTAATGTCTAATTTAATTCATGATTGATACAGATTTTTTTCACAATCTCGAATCCCATAGTTTTATTTTTATTCAATCATTTGAATTATTATTTATTTTGTTATCAATTACATAATTTCACCAGAATATCCCTAATTTAATTATTTTTTATATTTCAAGACTTGAAAATGTTTTATATATAATAGATTTTATTTTTTGACAAGGAAATATTGTTATGGTTTTTGGATATAAAAGTCTCAAATTATTTTTTTAATGAACTTTATGCCAACTGTAAATTAATAAAATAAAATAAAAATACTATATTAATTTATTTATTAATATGGATATAAAGAGAAGTGTTTGAAAAAACGATAAAGAGTTAGCAAATAATAAAATAAAAATATTTATATACCTTTATTTATGCTAACTCTTTTCAATATAAATAAAATTATTAATTATTATTTTTTATTGATAAAATATTATAAAAATTTTTTAATTTTAAATTTGATGTAATTGAACATATATTAAAACTTTAGGGACTAACAAGATATGACTTAAGATCAAACTTGAAGATTTTGAAGAGTTAATGGTCATATTTGAACCTTAGGATAAACATTAAGGTCATATTTGAGTAAAAAAAAATACCTTAAGAGTACGTATGTGGGTGCTTTTGGCTAAACATTAAGGGTGTACTTGCACCTTTGCCCTTGAAAATATAAATAGTACTTTTTGAAAATATAAGCGAGACTTCTTGAATAAGACATAAAAAAAGAGGAAATGGGTCCTCTATAATGGGACGGAGGGAGTATTTAAATTGGTGATACCATCCTAAATATGGTATAAACATTATATTTTTAATTTTCATATCTTGTTAACTTAGGATTGATTTTTTTTAAAAAAAAATATTTCATTTAACTTTTATTTACTAAAGTAAAAAATTTATACTTTTCTAAATCATAGAAAAATTATGTATATACCTAAAAATCTTTTTAGTTTGATCCGATATGATTTAGTATAAAATAATTTGGTTCGATTTAAAAAGTATAAAGTTTTTGTTTTTGATTTTGGCTTTATGATTTATCAAATCAATCCGGACCAAAATTATAAGATTTATCAAATTTTATAAGTATATATAGATTATATTAGTAAAATTATATGTATATTAAAATAAATAAAAAAAATTCAATATAATCCCACTCATTGTTTCGTTAACTGTTTTATATGTGTTTCCTAAACGTTGTGTGCCTATTTTAGAGGTCTAGGTTTCGTTTTTTATAAAATAAGATGGTTTTTTTTATATTACCGCTTCACATGAATATCATTATTGAAATAAAGATTGAAATGGCAATTTAAATGGGACACAAAAACGAGAATGGTATGGGACTAACCGTGTCACTTACGTCTTATTACCATTTTATTAATGTCTTCTAACTTTTATACTATCCGTTTTTCGTATTAGCTAAGCTGTTTCATGTTGTTAATTTTATTATAAGCCAATTAATTTATAGATGTCTTGACGACACATCGCAGGATTGAAAAATGTCCCTAAATTGAAAATGTGAACTTGTATGACCGCCAACTTTGTTTTCCTGAATAGGTCCATAATTAAGATAATTATGCTCATAGTCGTGCTGGTACACAGCCATTTATCATGGACGGGTGTTTGGAAAAATAGAATTGAGTCCTTGAGTTTTTCCACAGGAAAATCTCGGATCTTTTTCGTGATGACATTATTTAACTTTTTGAATACTATCATCCGGATAAAAACGCTAACAACGTGATATTATTCGTCAGATCGACTAGACTTGATTCACTAACGGTAATTTATCTCTAAAAGTCATACAATGAAATCACTCATACAGTTTCTTAGGTTCTTAAAAATTATGAAGATCGACCGTCGACCTGAGATTACCTAATGAATTTCCAGCATGATATAGAATTCTTAGTTTAAAAATAAATTATGAACTAACGGTATTAACATACGACAACCCTGCATCTGTTTTATGTGAACTGTTTTTAATGTTACCATTTCACATGAATATAAGGACTGAAATGGCAATTAAATGGGGCACAAAAACGAGAATGGTATGAAACTAACTGTGTCACTTACGTCTCATTACAATTTAACTACTGTCTTGTAGCTTTTATACTATCCATTTTTTGTATTAGCTCAGCTGTTTCATGTTGTTAATTCTACTATAATCTAATTATTTTATAGATGATTTGGCGATACATCACAGGATTGAAAAATGTCCCTAATTTGACTGTGTGAACTTGTATGACCTCCAAATTTAGTATCCTGAACATGTGCATAATTACGATGACTAAGTTCATAATCCCGCTAGTACGTAGCCGTTTATCAAGCACGGGTGTTTGGACAAATAGAATTGAGTCCTTGAGTTTTTCCACAGGAGAATCTCGGGTGTTTCTCTTGATAGCTTTATCTAACTTTTGCAGCACTATCATCCGGATAAAAAATCTAGCAACGTGATATCATTCGTCAGATTGACTAGACTTACTTCACTAACAGTAATTTATCTCCAAAAGTCAGACAATGAAATCACTCATACACTCTCTTAGATTTCATATGGACAAAACTAGTGTTCACAATGTTGCTGGTACATAGCTGTTTATCCCGCACAGTTGTTTGGACAAATAGAATCGAGTCCTTGAGTTTTTTTTCACAGGAAAATCTCTGGTTTTATGTACGTTCACAATAAGAATATTAATTTATAGATGACTTGACGATACATCGCAGGATTGAAAAGTCCCTAGATTAAAAATGTGAACTTGTATGTTTTCCTAAAATCTCTGATTCTCCGAATAAATCAATAAAACTGTAAAAACTTACCGTAAGACAATCATAAGCATCATTCCAACATCCATACATCATAAAATAAAGTTTTGGTTGTATTGTCCCATTAATATTTCAACATTTTAACTCCAGTAACCATACATATCTACCCATAACTTAATTTCTTTTGTTCCTATTTGCATACATTAACCTTTGAGGACGAGATGAGGATCTAGAGATAAATAAAATGTAGTTGAAGAACTCAGCAGCGAGAGGAAATGACTTGGATATTGTTTCTGCGTACATGAGTAGATAAACACAAGCTTACATCAATAGTAGTTTTAGGATTTTCATAGACTTCTTAGAATCATATTGATTGTTTCTGTGTATTTTATTCAAAAGATATGTAACAAACAGGTCAAGACCAAGCTCAAAAAGCCTTAGTCCCTCAAATACAGATCCAGACACATCATTCAGCAGATCCGGCCAAACCATCAATCATTCGGACGAATGATTGATGTTCAATTGGATGTCCAACTCCATGGATAAATTTCAAGTTCTTCAAAGGAATATTTGCTCAGGCCTAGGAGATGATTCATCTGAATCACTAATAATGGTTCGGATGAACCATTGCACAAGCGCTATGCAAATTGAGAAAAGGGATTAAGGTTACAAGACGTACTAAAGCTAGAAGGTCGATTAATTAGTCCTCTCTAGGATTAGTTGGTCGACCGGTAAGATTTTTTTGACTCTATTTAAATTCCAGTAAACCACCTAGAACTAATTGTTAAATAATTAATCAAATGTTTAATAAATAAACCCATTAAATAGTAAGATAAAATGGTAGCCATTTCACATTTCCTTTCTTTAAGGGATGTATGAATGCATGTATTACTGCCATTCATTATTATTATCTCGAGTAATGAAATAAATTAATTAATTGTGCAAATAATAATATTTTAAAATATAAAATTAATACTAGAAACTGACTATGGATGTTTTGTATATGAATAAATAAGTAAATAATCCACTTAGAATATTTAAATAAAATATGTAGAAACCCACTCAATCAAATAGGGTTAATATTATTTGACTCGATTGTAGAAATGTAAAATCGATTAGAAACAATATTAGAAGCGACCATTCATTGCATCCAATTTTCTAGGTGATTTGCTGCTTTATATTGTTTGTTCACTGTAGAAAATAATGACCTCCTTAATTAATTAAATGGAAAATTGCCTAGTATGAATGACTCATTTCGAACCCAGAATCGTCTGGAGTGATGACGGATGGGAACTCCTAAGGAAACAAGCTGTCTTACTCGTCACTCAGTGTCCCGATCGCAATTCGGGTGGCGACTCCACATTTTTAAAAAAAAATCCAAAAATCATACCTCGTGAGTTAGCTCGCCATAGCCTTTGGACATACTCCTAGGGCACAAAAAAACCCTTGTGTCCACAGGATGTTTCATATATAAATAAATAAGGAACTAATCTACTTTGTAAATATTACTAAAATAAATAACAACCCACCAAATACAGCAAAATGCACTCAATTGATCAAGGTTAATCAAGCTGACTTAATGCAGAGAAATAAAATTGATTAGAAAAAAATTAGGGACGATCACTCATCCTTACGAGTGCCATATTATTTTTCGGGTGATTTATCGCTTTATTATTGTTTGTCCATTGTAGGAAATAATAACAATTTTAATTAATTAAATGGAAAATTTCCTAGTATGGAAGACTTATTCCAAACCTATAAACCATTTGAGGTGATGACGAATAGGAATCCAAAGGAATCAACCTGTTTCATTATCACTTGGTGATATGATATTCGAGTGGTGATTCCACAACCTTTTCAAAATCTAAATCCCAAAATAGTGAGTCATCTCGTCATTGCCACTGGACACCATTCACGAGGGTGCCATGTTGTCCACAAAGATCGATAAGCACCTCTGGGCAAAGTCAAACATTGCTCCAAAGAAATATTCCTAGTGGGGACCATCAATCTAAAGTATTAACGAGTCAAGCGACAACGGGTTAATCTCAATGTCTAGTGGAGTTAAAGAAAGAAGATCATTCCTAGTAGAGAAGTTGCCAAAGTTCCCTAGTGGAGCTAGGTTCAGATCAATCCAGACCCCGATGACGGCTATCCAAACTAAAGTCCGGTGATGGCTATCCAAACAAGTATTCCTGTTAACACCTAATTTTTTTGACGTAGATATGCAGAAGCGGCTCAGAGGCCCAATGATGATCATTCATGCTTAAAATGCATGAATCAAGTGGTAATAGCTCTTAATTGATCACGTAAACATTTTTAAAATAGTTTTAAAACTCAAAAACCATGTTCGGAGTCAAACTAGCTTGTTTTTAAACTAAAACCATGCAAATATGAGATGATTTTCATCATAACTTTTTGTATGGTTGTGAAAATGGCCTAACACAATACATTGGACCATTCTACACATTTTGTCTCTAATACGTTTTTTCAAATTCAGATGTTTAGGGCCTTAAATGGGCCCAGCAACAGTTTAGTCCGGATGTTAAAGATGTTATAGATGATTAGCATCTACCATCTAGCTAGATAGTCGCCACTCGAATATCAAACTTTTTAAAATCAAAAATAAGTTTTAATCATTTGTAACCAAGTTAAAGATGATTAACATCTACCATAACAAACTTTGACTCCCCTCTAGCTTAGAATAATGGCTAGATTCAATTTTTGGTCACCACATAAAAGGTTAACAACCAAACAATTGAATTCAAAAGGGTATGGAAGCTGTTACATGGTTTCTTGTACATGTTAAGCACGTAAAAGTCACTGGCTTCTTCCTATAAAAGGCATGCACACTGAACCTTGAAGTCACTCCTGGATTGGTGTTGGGAGGAGAAAAGTGGCATTGGGAACTGTAATAGCTCTAAATCAAATGGTATTACATGTTGCTTATTAGTGGGAATGAAGGTTAGTATAATCCTATAAGTGGCATATGAACCACACTTTAAGAATGCGGTACTCCGATCCCAGAATCTCTGAGGTCAAAGTGTCTTGGCATTCTTAAAGGATTCGAAACGCACATTGTGTAAGAGATTTTTGATGCCAGTTTGGGTAGTGACTCCAAGTACAAGATTCTATTGCCTTAAAGGCACAATGCCTCAGTTGTCAGTCACATTGGAACTCTGAGGAAACTCCTCCTTGTCTACATACAACTTGATTATAATTTATAATCTATTTTTACTTTGCCCTTTTGCATGCTGATAATTTGTTTATAGCACTGACTAAGAACAAAAGCCATTTAACAATAATATGTTTAATACTAAATTGAAAAGCGCTCAGCTAAGTTACATTGATTTTTATTGGATACCTAACTCTTAGGACAGTGTCCTGTAAGATACTAAGAAGTTCTTAATGTTGTTTTTCCCAATGCACGTCATGCGTTATAAACCATTAAGGTCGTAAATTTTCCCTCCGCAAGTACATTTCCATATAGTAGGCTTGTCCATAACAAGAAATGGTGTAGGTGGTGACTGAGAGATTAAAACTCTCGATGAAGGCGGCACCAAAACTTCAATCGGTAGACATGGAGTGCAATGCTTGCATTTGCCATTACAGTTAGAAGGATTCAAATTTATTACTACTTGTTTCGTAACCATATCCCTTGAAAACCTCAATGCAACTGCGAACATACAAAAAATATGGCTAGAGTTATTAATTAGTCTAACAAGATATTAATACAACAAGAAAAATTAAACAAAAAAGACTTTACCAGGTTTAGAAGGTTGTAGTAAGAAGCAAAGGATTAGAATCATAAAAAACTTTAGCCCTCTTGAGTTCTTCATAAATGAAGCCATTAAAGAATAAATGTTTTGCTCAAGTTGTGTGTTTTCACCATAGTAACTATGGCCTGTTTATATGTGTTAAACTTGGATGGAAAAAGGTAGGAAAAGAAAATAAAGAAAGATTGAAAATGAGAGAGAAATAATATAGAAAGAAACCTCCTTATAAAATATAAACGGAATGATGCAGTTTAATTTCAATTATGTTAAAATCTTTTCGAATCCAAAAATGACTATAACATCTTAATAATTAATTAAGACATCCACATTATGATTTGTTTCTAAACATATCAAAATTATGTAATTATGATTAGCTCAAAAAATGTAACAACCTCCCAATTATGGCTTTTAACTAACACTATTCGTGAAGTTAAACATGATATTTATATTTACAATGAACTCAAATTATATCAATAATTATTTATTGTTATTCAAGTACTTTA
Organism: Bocquillonia castaneifolia; assembly: GCA_948193215.1. Lineage (NCBI taxonomy): Eukaryota > Viridiplantae > Streptophyta > Magnoliopsida > Malpighiales > Euphorbiaceae > Bocquillonia > Bocquillonia castaneifolia. The sequence goes on along the minus strand of CANYLF011484104.1, from coordinate 1,958 downwards.
TTTTGTAAAATGCTTCATTATACAATATGTCTACACCATTCTTAATCTAGCTTCAAACCATAATCCATGGATCATAGAAGTCTAGTATAATGGAGCTCTATTCAATTTATATAGTCCTCCTCGCAATTCCTGCAAAACTGAGTTATAGGGAAAAGGGGTGAGCCTAATGCTCATTGAGTTAACTACCAAGTACAAAGATTTAATTCTTAATTTATTTATATAAAGTATATCAACAAACATAACAAACCACTCAATAACTCCAACCTATGTTCAAATCAGTAACTAATTACACATTCATATCAGCATATTGAAATTATCCACATAAACTAATACACACAGCAAAACCAATAACTCAGAGATACCAATTAGTACTTACACATATATAAAGAGTTTCCCTCACCAGAATGTTGCTTCCATTACTTTCCATTGTCACTTACATGCTTCAATTCATTATTGCATCACTTTTTGGCACTCATGTGTTTACTCCCTCGACGTTCCATCTTTACTTATATTAAATTATTCCTAAAAACATATATATTTGTATATATATGTGTAAAATCTAGTATTTTCATATTTCATCATTAAATAGTCTCGGTGAAAATTTTAATGAAATTTTGATATATATATATATATATATATAATTAGTTGTCTTATATAAAGTAAATAAAAATAAAAATATTTTTATTATTAATAAATTGGTTGGTTAACCTAAAATTCTAGAACCAACTACTAATAATAGAAAGAAATGGAGAGAAAATGAGACCTAGAACCTTCAGCTCTCTTTCCTCTCCCAGGCTGTCATCTTCTTCTTCTCCTCATTCTTCATTCCTTCTTTTTTCCTATCAATCTCTTTCTTCACCTTTTTAATCTTTTCTTCACCATTTATCATAATCCAATAGTCAAATTTATAGTTTTTCAACCTTCCGAACACGCTGGCGGTATTAGTTTCTTTGGTTTCGGTCTCTATTTTGTTGTGTCATATAGGAAGCCATTATTGATGATTTTTCCCTTAGCGTTTTAGACGACGTCAGGCGATGGAGTTGGTAGGGATAGAATGACAACGTCAAAAGGAGGCTTATATGAAATTTGGGAAGAAATGAGTGACCGTAGGCCATTGATCGAAGTGGACACTATCTAATCACTTTTCCACTATTTTCCGTCGACTAGGGTGGTCGTTAGGATGAGCAAGTTGTACGAATGGACTCTTGAGATCATGGGCTTCATGTGTATATCACCAATTGAATTCTCTATTAAGGTCGACTAATTTCGATGATCGGATTCCGACGTCTGGATTCCGACGAGCTGCAGTGAGATTGAACAATACAGATTTCTCCTGATATTGATTCGAGCACGTAAATGTTTTTTTTTCAAATGATTAAATCCCTTTAAAAAAGTTCTATACCTTTCATTAATTCTAGTTATTGAATTGGATTAATTATATATAACTTGTTAACTCTTTATATAATTAATATGCTAGAACTAATATTTTTGTGTTTGGAAATTCAATAGAAATTTAGGAGTTTTTATAAAAGGTTAAAATTATAGATAATTAGAAGCTAAAATGTAGTAACTTTGGTTATATGAATATGTAAGGGAATTAGTTAAATTTTCATCTACCTAGTTTGTTAAGCATCTTTTGTTTTGTTAATTAGGAAGTTAGTAAACTGGTTTAAATTCATAAAATTATACTTGAAGTTTCAAATAACCTGAATGGTTGAAAATTTAATATATTGATCCTTTAGAAGTTTATCATTAATCAAATAAATAGCAGAACATTGTAACGGTCAGATTCAGACTCATAAAATATTTTATACTTGTTGTCACAGCCCCAAATTTAATTACATGTATTAGTGGTTAATTGACATCATTAGTATGTTGATTTTGTTAATTGAGGTTGATTCATTGGTGATTATGAGTAGTAAGGGTGTAATTGAACGAAATAAAAGTTGGAGGTGGTA
>CANYLF011483766.1:0-17055 GCA_948193215.1 Bocquillonia castaneifolia | reverse complement strand
AGAATGTGCGTGTGTGTATATATATAAGTTCCTGCCTGGAAGATAATCTCAGTGAAGTTAGAGAGGAAAAACTGAGCTACTACTGCTTACTGTAAGCCGATCCTTCGCCTGTCTCAGTCTCACTATTTAATGTGCGTATGTGTATATATATATAAGTTCCTGCCTGGAAGATAATCTCAGTGAAGTTAGAGAGGAAAAACTGAGCTACTACTGCTTACTGTAAGCCAATCCTTCGCCTGTCTCAGTCTCACTATTTTGCCTTATGACGACGGCCATGTGGTTATGACCTTTCTGAAACTCATTTAGTATAAACTCTTATCCTATGTCTTAATTAAACAACCATGTCTACCATTAGTTTTTTTGTTTATAATGTTATTGACTCTGTGTCTTTATTAATCATCTTTATTATTATAAATTAACATGCAAAAAAACTTGCTTACACTATCCCAATTAAATTTGTTTTATTTTATTTTATTTCCAATAGCTACTTTACTTGGGTTAATTCATGAAATAGTGTATATATATATATATATATATATATATATATATATACACACACACACACACGCACATTCTTTTCCATAGAATTTGATGTAGCGAGAGATCATGTGCTGGTGGACATTGATGGTGAAAAGCACACAAAGACACTGGTGAAATGTATAAAGAGCAATAGATCACTGAAGAAGATGAAGAGTTTTCCTGTCGAAGCAAGCATGCAAAGAGGAATGTCTAAGAGTAAGAAATGGGCAAATGGAGTTCATTCAGAGGTGCTGTATATCGATGAAAACCCACTTCCAGGGCTCGTTGAAAATGGCGAGGCTGTTGGAATTATAACACTAGAAGATGTGATAGAGGAGCTGTTACAAGTTAGTGAATCTTATTGCTTTTAATTACTTTTTCCTGTTTAATGTAAGTGTCTATATATGTTATATAACTGATGGATCTGGGTTGTCTATGCTGGTGTCTATCTTCTATTTTTTGGGTCTTTGTGCTTGTCTTGTGGGTCTCTACACATAAACAAACAGGGTCAGAATATGACGGGACTCGGTGGTCTCGTTCGTGCTCCGATGCTTAAGTCAGTGAATAAGACCAAGAGAATAAAAGATAAAAGGGTTTAGGGTTTTAGAAGAATAGAATTACCTCACATATCCTTGTACTATTCTTTATATAGTATGTTCAAGAAATCTAGGGTTTTGGGAGCACCTACTAGATTTCTTACAAGTGTCCCATTGGTCCCCTATTCCCTTAGTCTTCTAGAAAGATGCTCTTTTTCTGTTACATGGTATTGAGCCTAATTCTAGCCCATTATCTACTACTCTATCAGTACTCCACCCTCAAGTATGGGAAGTTATTTATGACTTTGTTTGTGGTTGTATAAGCATCGAATTTTTATCCACAACTAAAGTAAGCGGTTGTATATTTTGGTATTTAAGTGGCTTATCTTTATATGTATCCGCTTGTTTCTCTATCTGCTGAACTTTAAGATTCGCATGTGACAGAGATTTTCATTTTTTGACATTTGTGAAGGACTTTTGAATTTTGAATTTTAAAAATTTTCGCTATTTTTATATATTTTTAGTCTTTTTGAATTTCTGGCGCCCTTTCAATCTGTCAATTACTTTTTCATTTATGACAAGACTTGTCGCCTCTTTTCTTGGGATAACAACTGCCATTAATTAATTACCGTTTCATTTCGTCTCCTATCGTGTGAAAGTGTCTTTTCGACTATCTATTTTTTCTCGACCGTTGATCTTAATTTGATCGTATGGCCTTACTTTTTCCTGAGCTCTACCCCTTTTTCTATAAATTGTGCTTTTCACTTCTTGCCTTACTTTTTTTTTCTCTCGTCTTTCTTGCGTATCTTCTTTTTATCACTTTCCTGTGCATTCTCTTTATCTTCAAGATTTCCCTTTGCTGGTGTTTTTTGCTGCTTTACTTCTCTGGGAACTTCCGACTAAACACAAGTTCTTTTTTAATGGCTTCTGTTAATTTTCCTAAAGAATCTGTTGAAAATATTGCTGGTTTTAATACCACGATGTCTACTGTTGTGAAATAAAAATCTGTTTTTACTGATTTGAATACTTATAATACTTTTACTCATCAATACCCTTTGCTTGATGGTTATTCTTATCGTCTCCCAACTGCTGAGTGCCGTGCTTCTGATGTTTTGGGTAGTGATAGGATTATTGTTTATGCCAGCCAACTACAGGTTGGTTTGAGGTTTCCCTTAGAACCTCTTTTGGTGAAAATTTTGGAGTATCAGAATATTCCTCTATGCCAATTTCACCCTAACTCGATCTGTAGTTTTCTAGGGTTTATGCATGTCCATAAACAAGTTGGTGTTAAGCCGACTATAGACAGGTTTTTACAATACTTTAAACTGACCCTCCGTAAGACTGAAATGTTTGTTTCAACTTCTTGGCGTGGTGCTGCATATCACTTCTGGGATGGTAGTCCCCCAAAAGCTCATGGTATAAAAAATAGGTTTCTAATTGTGAAACATGCGGATGCATTTCGGTCTCTACCCTGTGATTGGGTTATGGGTGTTCTTTCTAACCGCAAGAAACTTAAAAAGAAAGAGCGGGTTGAATTACTAACTTTTGCTACTCTTCACTTTAAAAATGGAATGAGTCTTGACCATCGAGTTTCTAGATATCTCGCTGGGAAGTCTTCTTCTGATGTGGACTCTTCAAGGCGAGCTGGCAAAGCCGCCATTTCTAACAGACCTTTGGAGGGTGATGATCCCGAACTGGCTAATATATTAGCTGTTATAGACGATGACCAAAATGTCCTTCCCCCTTCACCATCCCCTCCTAGGTCTAGGATTCTCTCCAAAGGGATCTGGATCTCGAATCATCCTGGCAGTCCAATTTCTTCCTCCAGCTCTTCTGATGCTAATCCAAATCTTATAGCAGAACTAGCCGCTGAAGACGGCATTGTTTATGGTATTTATTTGTCTCTTCTTTGACTTTTTATTTCCTTTAATTGATTATTATTTTTCTTTACTAATTGTAGAGATGATGTGTTTTGCTAGAATGTCTTTAGATACGGCTCCTCCTTCAAGACCCAGCAAGAGAGCTAGGACCACTAGTGCTGCGACTACTGTTGCACCGACTCCTGCCGTTAGTTATGGGACAACCACTGGAACTGTTGTCACTACTTCAATTACGCCAATTACATCAACTAGTGCAAGTGGTAGTGGCTTAGGATCTTCAACTATTGGTATTATTACTGCTACCACCTCTGTGGATGTACCTCCTATTAGTACTGCTGTCTGCTTATTGCCTGTTTCTATGGCGGCTCACTTTCACTCATCTGGTGCCCTCGCTGCTACTGAAAGAGCTGGTTCCTTTGCTGCTCTTCCTCACCTCGACGAGTCTGCAGTATGTGGTAATGGGGTTGAGTGTCCCTTTGTTCTGAGGAAAGTTATTTGTGAAGAATCTAAGGTGCCCATCTTAGCCGATGACTGGCTTCATGCCAACCGCAAACAAATTTCTATGGAGAGTGATGGCATTGCTAGGCGGTTTTTAGAGTCGGCTTGCCTCCCAAAGGATATGGCAAAACTGCAGTCTGTCCCTGAAATGAAACTGCTCGGAGAGACCCGCAAACTCTACTCTCCATAAGTATAGTATTTTGATTGATAGTTTTTTCATATTTTTATTTGTTTATTTATTTCTATTGACATGTGTTTCAGACTCTTAAACATCTTGAAGCTCTGGGCATGGCTCATGCTAATGCTATTAAATCAAGCAACATGATCATTGCTGACTTGAATAAGGAAAATGCTGATTTGGCCAAGGCGCTTGATGAAGTTAAAAATAAGGACCTGGCCCTTATTGCTGCTGCTGAATCAGTGAAGGGTAAGGAGGAAGAAAATATTTAACTTACTACTGAGTTGGAGCAGTAGTGAAAGATGTATGAGGAGCTTCAGCATAAATATGAAGAGATGGATCAAGCCAACGCTAAGCTGAAGTCCTCTAATGCCGCCCTTATTACTAAAAGAGATGGAGCTGCTGTGGAGCGGCTTAAGGAGTAGGAGACTACCAATCTTTTCACCAGTCAGGTTCTTACAAAGCCCGCAGAAAAGAGGGTGGTCGAAGAGGCTCGAGCGGCTGTGAAGGTGAATGCTGAGTTACCTGAGGCGGATCGAGTAAGCTTGGACCACTTCAGCAAGGTTTCTTTTATCTCTCCCTAGCTTGCAGAAATTGACATTAATGCACTCTCCAACAAGGTATGGTACAACTATGCTAATGCCACTTGGATGGATGAAGATTTTGTTGATGATGTGTTTAATGAAGAAGATAATGAGGATGATGAGGGTAACGATGATGCATCCTTGATTCCCCTTATTACTGCTGAAGATTCGGCTCCAACTCCTCCTCAGGCTGAAGATATTTTACCTTCTGCTGCTGAATAAGGAAAGACTTCTGTTGTTCCATCTGCTCAAGCTAATGTCCTCCCTTTAGCCGATGGCGATACTGTCGCACCCGATGGTGGCATGCAAGTCAACTAAGGAGGAAACCTTGAGGCTGACATCCATGTTTTAAATTAGTTACCTTTATAAATTTGAACATCTTTTTTGAATACTATTATTTTAAATGGAATTTTTTTGTTATATATTATTTCTTGTGCCTTTGTTTTTTCCTTCTGATTTTGCCTCTATAGTTTTTTGCCACTGTTATTTAGTATACTTTATTGCCTCCCTTTTGGGTTTTCAAAAGCCTGTTGGTAGGACTTAGTCTCTTTACCTACGGCAGCTTGATAGGACTTGGCCCCTTCGCTTAGGCTAACTTGGAGCCTCTTACGGCGGTTGATAGGACTTCGCCCCTTCGCCTGGGCTAACTTGGAGCCTCTTATGACGGTTTAATAGGACTTGGCCCCTTCACTTGGGCTAACTTGGAGCCTCTTACAGCGGTTTGATAGGACTTGGCCTCTTCGCCTGGGCTAACTTGGAGCCTCTTACGGCGGTTTGATAGGTGCTGTGCGGGATAAGATAAAATATTGTTAGAACCTGAACTTTTCATTGATGATTGTGAAGGAGACAACTACAATTACTGATAGTATTTTCTCAATAGTTCGGCGTTCCAAGTCTTGGGTAGGACAATTCCATCAAGACTTACCAATTTGTATGCCCCTTTGCCGAGCACTTCCATTATCTCATAAGGCCCTTCCCAGTTTGCTCTCAGCTTTCCTACTCCTGCCTCACCTTTTCCTACATCTGCTCTTCTTAAGACTAGGTCTCCCACTTTGAAGTGTTTGACTCTTATTCTTTTATCATGATATCTGGCGGTTTGCTGTCTGTATTTATATGCTCTAATGGAAGCTTGCTCTCTTCTCTCCTGCAACAGGTCATTATTAACCTTTGCTAATACTTCATTCTCTTCTTCATTGTAGTTTAGCACACGCCAGGGTGGGAATGTTATTTCTGCTGAGATCATTGCATCCATACCACAGGCCAAACGAAAGGGGGATTCTCCTATAGCTTTTCTTGGGAGTTGTTCTGTAGGCCCACAATACACTGTAGAGTTCATCTACTCATCCGCCTTTCAAATCATCTAGCCATTTTTTTGATCCCTTCCAATAGATTCTGTTGGCATTTTCTGTTTAGCCATTAGTTTAAGGGTGTGCCAATTATGAGAAGTGTAGCTGTATATTCAAATTTCCACAAAAGCTTCTGAATTTCTCACAATCAAATTGCTTTCCATTATCTGTAATCAAGGTGTGGGGGATGCCGAACCTACAGATGACTTCATTTCTAAAGAACTTCTCAATCTTTTCTTCAGTTATGATGGGTATTGTCATGGCTTCTATCCACTTCGTGAAATGATCCATGACCATAATCAAGAACTTTCTTTGGCCGGATGCTTGTGGGAAAGGACCAAATTATATCCATTCCCCATACAGTAAAGGGCTAAGGGCTTCCAATCGGTGACTAACAACTAGCCGGCAGATGGCTCACTTTAGTATACTTCTGACACTTATCACATTTTTCCACCAATCCTTATGCATTCTTATACATGGTTGGTCAGTAATACCCTTGAAGGAGTGCTTTTCTGACCAGTGTAGGGGCTACTTCATGTGACCCGCAGATACCTTCGTGAATGTCCCTCATCAGGTGTAGGCCATCTCCAGCTGACACACAGCAGCACCATGGATGGGATTTGGCTTTTAAGAATAGGACTTCATGTTGATAATGGTAAAGTAAAGCAATTGCTTAGAGTCTTTGTGCCTCTTTCGTGTCTTCTGGCAACTCTCATGTTGTCTTATAGGCAATGATGGGTTTCATCCATTTAGCGACATCTGCTATTTCCAAGACCTCCTCTATTTGAACACTAGGACCGGTTAATTCTTCCCTTAGTGGGATTTTGTGGAAAGCTTCTGCTCCTTCAGCCGCTGCTTTGGCCAGTAGATCCACCTCCTTATTCTCCTCTCTAGGGATCTGACATAGTTCCACCTTGCCGCCTCTATCTGAGATCCTTTGTAGCAGCTTCTTCACTTTCTCCAAATACTTTATCATTAGCGGCTCTTTTGTAACAAAATTGCCATTTGTTTGGTTTACTACCAATTGAGAGTCACTGTATACTGCCAAATTCTCTGCTTTTACTTCTTCTACCAGTGACAAACCAACTATCATAGCTTCATACTCTGCCAGGTTGTTAGTTACTTTAAACATAAGTTTCAAGGCATAAATGATTTGAATTTTAACCGGTCCTATAAGGAGGACTTGGGCTCCTGCCCCTTTTTCATTTCTTGCACCATCCAAGTACAACTTCCATTTCTCTGGCATACTGTCATTTATCTGCTCCTCCTTATCTCCCCCTATTTCAGCCACAAAATCCGCGAGGACCTGTGCTCATACCTTACATCGTGTTCCCCCAATTAGATAGACCAGTTAACCAGCCGCCTGGAGGCTTTCGGGCATTCTAAAGCTTTTCTCAGTGGCATATTTGTTCTCACCACTAAAGTATGAGCATGGAAATAGGCCTTCAGCCTCTTACAAGCCTCAACAACCGCCAGTGCCAGCTTATCTATCATCAGATATCTGAGCTCCAACCCTTTCAATACTCTACTAACATAATAGATCGGCTTCTGTTCCCTATCCTCTTCTCTGATTAACACACTAGCAATTGCTTCTTCTGTGGCTGTAAAATACAAATATAGCCGCTCGCCAGGTATTGGTTTGCTTAGAATTGGTGGTGAGGATAAGAAATCTTTGAGCTTTTTAAAAGCAATTTGGCATTCAACTGTCCATTCAAACTTTTTCATGTTTCTGAGAGTCTTATAAAACGGTAGGGACTTTACTGCTCCATAAGACATAAACCTGCCAAGGGCGGTTATCCGGCCATTAAGCTTCTGGACTTCTTTCACGTTCTTTGAGGGCTTCATGTCAAGTATGGCCTGTATTTTCTCCGAGTTGGCCTCTATCCCCCCCCCCCCTTTCTCTGAGACCATGAACCCTAAAAACTTTTCGGCTTTTATCCCAAAGGCACACTTGTCTGGATTCAGCCTCATTCCAAACTCCCTAAAGATGCTAAATACCTTTCTGAGGTCTCTAGGATGGTCTTCTTCCCTCTTGCTTTTGATTATCATATCATCTACATACACCTCCACTTTTCTTCTGATTTGCCCCTAGAACATATAATTCATTAGCCGCTGGTAGGTAGCACTTGTGTTTCTCAACCCAAACAGCATCACTCTGTAGCAATAGGTTCCCCCATCCATGACAAAGGTTGTCTTGCTTTTATCTGCCTGGCTTATAGGGATTTGGTGGTACCCATTAGCCGCATCTATAATTGAAAAAAGCTCATGACCTACTGTTGAGTTAACCAGTTAGTCTATACATGGCAAATGATAATTATCTTTTGGGCAAGCCTTGTTGAGATCCGTAAAGTCCACACATCCAGTGTTCACCATTAGGCTTTTTGACTAGGACTGCATTAGCATACCAGTCTGTATATTGGATGGGCTCGATGAATCCAGCTTCTTCTAACTTCTTTACTTCCTCTGCTAAAATTCTTTACTTCTCCAGGCTAAAATTCCTCTTCTTCTGCCTTACAGGTTTTGCCTTTGGGTCAACCGCGAGCTTGTGTGTAATGATGCTCGGGTCTACACCTTTTATCTCCCTTAGGTCTGTTGAGAACAAGTCTTGATTATCCATCAGAACGTCAGTGACTCCTTTTTTAGTTTATTGCTTCATTCGTCCTCCGATCTTTACTCTGGCTTTTTTAATCCCAAACTCCTTTGTTACATCACCAGGCTCTGTTCTTCTTTCTCCTACATAAGGGGTCATGATCTGCTCAATACTGAGTGACTCATCTTTTCCTCCTTTGGCTACTATATAGCACTTCTGGGATGCTTCTTGATTTCCTCTGATTACCACCGGCCCTTTGGGGGTTGGGATTTTCATAGTCAAGTATCGGATACTCGTAATGGCACCTGTTTCATATAGCAGAGGTCTACCCAGTATAGCATTATAAGCCAGATCCAAGTCAATAATATTAAAAGGTACCTTTAGGGTCTTAGTAGGGCTAGGTTCCTTGCCAAACTACATCTCCATTTCTACTATTCCCAGAGGTTGTATTGTTCTGCCGCCCAAACCAACAAGTGGCTTTTTTACTGGTTTGAGAGTCGTTAGCTCCCCTTCAATAGTTAGGTATGCCTTTTTGGTCATCAGATTGACCGTACTTCCCTCATCCACTAGCAGTCTGCACACCCAATACTCCCATATCATAGCTTCAATTACAAGTACATCATTGTGCGGCTCCTTCACATGAACGGCATTTGTGTGGTCAAATGATACTTTAGGGAAGTTGGTGTCGATGATGAACACCTGCTATCTTTGCTTCTTTCTTGGTGGTTCTATCAATGGGTTTCCCCCTGTTATGATCCTGCAAAACTTCCCTTCAATCCTCTTCTTTACTAATGGCGGCTCATGTCTCTCCTCTTTCTTTTCTTCTCTTTCCCTCTTCTGCTCAGGTTTTGCATTGCCCACAAACTTCTTCAGTTTTCCCTTCTGAACCAGCCGCTCTATCTCGTACTGCAAATTCCTGCACTCCTCAATAGTATGGTCATGATCTCTGTGATATTTGAAGTATTTGTTTAGGTTTCTCCTGTCTTGGGATTCTACCCTCAACGGCCTGGGCTTTGTAATTTCTTCCCCATTTTCTTTTTTCCAAAGCAAAATATCTTCTCTGCAGGTAGTCAGTGGTGTAAAGTTACCGTGCTTGGTTAGTCAGGTCGGGTCTAATCTGAGCAGCTCCTGAATGGTTCTTTTCCACCTTTAGCATCACGGCCCCTATCTCCTCTTCGTCTGCTTTCCCCTCTCTTCTCCATATCTCTTCTGTCATTTCGTAGGGCATCATCAAGATCCGCCTGTTTCTGGGCTATGGTGATTGCCTCATTAAAGGAGGTTAGTTTTTTGGTGATGAGCTTGTTATGTAGCTCCTGGAAGCTGGTACCTTTCTCAATGCTTCTATGGTTGTTTCCTCATTGAGGCTTTTCTACCAGCATTGCCTCCATGTTGAACCGCACTACATAATCCCTTAAGGATTCGTCTTGTCTCTGGACACATCTATGTAGGTCATTAGGCTTCTTTGGGGGTGGGACATTTATCCTGTACTGCTTCCTGAATGCGGTTTATAGATCTACAAAGCTGTGAATTGAGGAGCTAGGAAGCCGAAGATACCATTACTGAGCGGCTCCTTTTAGTGTAGCAGGGAACACTCTACACCTTATAGCGTCTGTAACTCCATGCTGTAGCTCATCATGGTTAGGAACTTGGCTACATGTTCCTTTGGATCTCCTAACACGGTGAAGGACTTCATCTTGGGGGTTCTGATCTTATTTGGTAGGGGTTCCAATAAGATAGCCGCCGATAAGAGGGATCCGCCATCACTTTGGAAGTCCTCATCCAGATCTCCTCTCTTTAGCCTTTTGAACACATCCAGGACCTGCTGCTCTACCCCAGCAGTTGTTAGCGGCCTCTCCCTTTGTGCCCCTCGCGGGTTCTTACCATGGCCTCTACTAACTTCAGATTCATCTCCTCCTTCAGGTATGTAGGTTTCTGGGTTGTATTGATTGGGTGTCTGGGTATGATAGGTGGGTGTGTAAGGGATGTATTGACATGATTCTGGTATTAGCTGGGTGTTTTGTGGTAGTGGAGGTGGTGGTGGTGGTTCGTGGGTGGGTTGGCCATATTGCTGTAGTACTTTAGCCATTCTCTGTTGGAAAATGCTAGCCATTTCAGACATCAGATGAGCATTGTTTCTTGCAAGTTTACTTGGGGTTGCATTCCCAGGTTTGGTGTTTGGGCCGAAGAAGAAGTTTGATTTCCTGAGAGGTTTGCATGGTTATGGGTATTGCTGTATTAAATCTAGGTTGGGTGGGTGTTAGAAATCTTGCTGTTACTCTTTGGTTAGAAGTATTGGGATGCTGATTATGTTTTTCGAAGGACCTATGGTTGTCCAATCAAAAAATGGTACTCCGCCATTTCTAGGAAAGGGTCCTTGTTGTTGGGGAAAGTTTACGTTTGTTCCCACCGGTATTCCAGTGACTGCGCTATTATCCATGTTCTCCGCACCAACTAATGGATCTGGGTTGTCTATGAGGGTGTCTATCCTCAATTTCCGAGTCTCTATGCTTGTCCTACGGGTCTCTACACACAAATAAACAGGGTTAGAATACGACTGGACTGGGTGGTCCCGTTCGTGCTCCGATGCTTAAGTCAGTGAATAAGACCAAGGGAATAAATGATAGAATGGTTTAGGGTTTTAGAAGAATAGAATTACCTCATATATCCTTGTACTATTATTTATATAGTATGTTCAAGGAATCTAGGATTTTGGGAGCACCTGCTAGATTTCTTACAAGTGTCCCATTGGTACCCTATTCCCTTAGTCTTCTAGAAAGATGTTCTTTTTCTGTCACATGGTATTGGGTCTAATTCTAGCCTATTATCTACTACTCTATCAATAATAAATATATATATTTCATGCTTTACACAGGAGGAGATCTTTGATGAGACGGATCATCGTGACGGACATCATTGATTTCAGAAGAAATGTATAAAATTCTGCAAAAAAAACAGGAGATTACAAGTTGAAACCAGCCGAACCCAGATTCAGGTATATAATTCAAAGAATCCTTATGTTAATGACACATGTGCCTTAGCAGATTATCTTTATGTTTTGGGCAAATCCTCAATATTCAACTTCTTCAGGTCTTAGAAATGGGAGCAACATTCACTGCTTCGGCACAATTAAAGCCTTTGCAAAGTAAAGTTCTGATAGGTATAAGTTTGACTTGTTTTTCATTTCTAATTATGAAGATGTAGAGGTATTTTGGTTGGCTGTAGATGAACCCACTGATAGCCTAATCGGTTGTTTTCATGTATGCTATTGCAGATAAACATGTTTAGCCTGTATTGGGATGAAGGGGTGGAACAACGGTTGCTAAATGAGTGTTTTGGGAAGTTGCTAAGGTGGTGTTTGGTTCATGGAATGGAATAGAATTGCTATTTTATGTCACTAGAAATAGCTATTCTTTACACATTGTAAATAATTGGTATTCCATGAAATTGTAAAATTACATCTTATGGAATGAATTAAATACAAAAATATCAATTTTATATGGAATAGCTATTTTATTTTTTTATATAATTACTCTCTAAGAATAGCTATTCTATTCTATTCCGTGAACCAAATGAATCCTAAAGTCAGTATCTGCTCTATTGTCATATTCATAGTAAACAACTTAAAGTTTTAACTTAAGCAATAATAAACGTCTCCTCTTTTACTAGGCATCATAACATTGAAGAGATCTTTTTGGCATCGACCATGGATACTTGGCAGCCAGAACAACCAAAACAAAGAGGAATCTGATTCTGAACAGGTTATGATTGTATATCTATCCTTTTTCATTTTTTTCTTCATTCCCTCAGAACATTTTTCATTTAATATTTATCAAGTTGCTTTACAAGTTGGGACACAAATAGGACATTAAAATGTCAATCACAAGGAGAATCACTAAATTAATTAACATTCTTTTATATATATGTTTATTGTTTAGTCATAGAAGTGGTTAGTGATAAGCTCAGAGCCGAATGCTGATGATTTAGACAAATAAAAGATGTTGCGTGCAGAAAATGGTGAAAGGAGTAGGCTGGTTGTCTTAAAGGCAGGGACATGGAACTGGACAAGAAATGATTAAATATAGAATTTTGTTAGTGGGATCATGTTTGGTAATTAAATATTTGGGTGATTGATTGATTTAGAGAAACTAACCTCTAGACATTTAGCAATTTGATAGAGTGCAGATGTTTCTGTCATATGCTTTGTATAAGAACATTAACAAACTTTTGTTGATGTTCATTCACGTCTTGCACATACAAATATCCTTCATGTGTGATTTGATGCAATTCTTGCCGAAACCTATATATTGGGAACATAGTGGATGAACTCCAAGAGAATTTTGGGCTAATGAAGCACAGATCATATTGGAATTGGATATGAACTTTCATTCATATGATGTTAGAATGCCAACATGTATGTGGAACCACTAAATTCTAATGAACTGCATCAATAAATAAATTCTTCTTCAGGGTCAGGGAAAACTTCAGCATGTGCTCAATATGCATTCTATCATGAGAAATGATGTTTGCTACCTACTCTGGTCATTGCTGATTCACTCCAGGGTACTGCTCGCCATCATCTTATACCCAATGCCTACCAAGCTGAGATTCCCCTTTATGGAATGTAACATTTGCCTACATTACAATTAAATATCATCACTTCGGGTATGTTTGGATTGGGGTTTGAGGAGGGTTAGGATGTGTTAGTAAAGGTTGGAGCATCCCAACTCTTGTTTGGGAAGAAAGTATTAGTTGAGAGGTAAGAGTTTTAGAGGATTCTCAAACCCTCATTTCTCAACCCACCAAATTGGTGGGTTGAGAAGGGTTATAACTTTTATTAAAAATAATTTCTTTAAAATACCTATATTACACTAACTTGTTTCTTTTGTTTAAATATTAGATTAAGAATATTATTGTAATTTTCATATTATAACCCATACTTTAATTTACCTTCTTCCCAAACAAAGAAGGGTTAATTATAACCTTTAACTTCCTTTACTTTACTTTAAAAATCCATCCCTTCCTTTACCCTCTTTCTCCCAAGCAAAGCTTATATACATATATGCACACAAACTAACAGCGCATGTATAGATTATGTGGTAGTTATTATCCAGAATCAGATCCTGTGAATGTTGTCAACGATGGAGTACGAAAATTCAAGAACGAGTTCCGTGATCTTATGATTGTTGATACCAGTGATCGCTATACAGATTGATGGTGCTACTCTTTCTGAAGAATTCTCCAACTTTCTCAAGCAACTGTAATTTCTGGTCCCACAGTCATTCATTATTTCATTTGTCGGCATTGCCAATAATATATTTACGTCTTTTCTCATCTCATGCCTTGCTGCAACCAGGTCTTGTTGTATTTGTTATAGATAGCAGTGTTGGTCAAGCTGCAATATACTTCGATCAAGCTCAAACCTTTAAGCAAAGTTTTCCCAATGGTGTTGTTCTTCTTAGCAAAATGGATGCTCATCCAGCTGGTCTTGGTGCTCTTAATGTGTAAGCACTGATTATTATATTCATATTAATTGGATTTAATTTCTTTCTCATAACAGGTTATAGCGTCTATCTATACTAGTGTTTTGCCTTGCTCTAAGACTAATTTCCATGTCCTCTTTGAAATGTCATCTGCATTCTGCAATGTTGTAATGATTTGAAGAGGAGAAGAACATTCTCTTGAACTTGAAGCCTTTCTTCTTAAACCTTTTGTTTGTCGCCTGTTAGGTATTAGCCACCCTTCTTTCACTTTTGACTTGTTTGCTTTCTTTTTTATTTGTCCGACTTACAAGGTCAAGACTACTTGAAATTAATGCTGATATGTTTATTGTTATTCTGTAATGATGATTTTCCAACTAGGCATGAATGGATTACTGGGATATTTGAGCTCCGTGTATGAGAAATTGCTGAAGAGGGACCAGGTGCTTATCCCACTCTTTTGTTTCATTATGCTTAGAATTTGTGATATTTGCTCTCAGTTGTGTAGGCATGAGCTAAGGGAAATAAAACTAATTAGTAGATAATTGATTCAGTGCTTTTGGCTTTCACAAAATCAATTATTTGTAGATATTTTATTAGCTCTAAACCAATTTTTTCTGTGTATAATATACTATTGATGCTTTTTCTCATGCTATTGATGCTTTTTCTTCTGTATTTCTTCATCAGGATCAATGAGAGGACTTTCCATTTGGAGGTTGAGACAGAGCAGGCTCTGCCATGGCATTTCATCTATATTTTTGTGATCCTCTGTCTTTCATTCTCAGCCAAGTCTACTGTAAATATCAAAATGTGCTTTGGTTGGGACATTAGAGTACTCTACAATCCAGGCAATCATAGGAAAAAACAAGATCCAATTAACTTTTCTATTTTTGCTTTTTTTTTAGGTGGATCTGACTTGTTCATGTACACTGATGTTCATGTACTTAATTGTTCTTGCTAATTTCATTTCAGTTCATGTTTGAAATTGTATTGTTAATTATTATTTTTGGATAGATTAGAGAATGGTCTGCCACAAGGAAAAGTACAAATGAAAAAAATAAAAACAGCAATATATTAAAAACGGATTACAAATGGAAGGCCCACGGAATTAGAAACTGAAAATTTAGTTTTAAATTATAAACAGATTTGTCCCTTGTCCATCCCTTTGCAATTTAGAAACAGAATTCCTTTTCGTTGCAATATGAGCTAGCAACGAGCATTACGGAAACCGATAGTTTTGGTTTCTATTCCATTTGTAACCGATATTAGCAACGGATTTTGATTATTTGGAAACGGATGATTCCGTTTGTATTTCGTAAAATTCTTGTAGAATGACTCCTAAAAGTGACATCCCTGATAAGAATAACCAAAAAAAAAAAAAAGAAAAAATATATAAAGAAAGAAAGTGAAGGCTTTATCAGAAATCATAAAACCATGCGTACCTTTTTCAGAGTTACCCCTATTTGCTTCAGGGCCGACTGATTTTTGTTTTCCTCTTGTACTTGTGTGGTGCATTGGTCGGTGCGGTAATATATAATTATTATCAAATTGGAGAAATTTTAGCTGTGCCCCTAATTCAATAGTATAGTTTTTTCTTTTCCTGAATTTTGTTTCCAGAATTAGAACTTATTGTTAGTACTACTACTAATAAGTCAATAAGTCTGTCCAGTCGTGATGATCATTATGATGAATTTTAGATGTTTTTCTCAAGGTAATAATGATACAGACTATATATATATAGAAATCATAGGCTTAGCGCAGTTAGAAAATTGAAGTCGAAGCCATATCGTTATCAAGTCTGTTCCTAGTAGTAGATGTATCAGAAATGTAGTGATTGTAAATTTTAGAAGGTAGAGAATATACTCGAAACAATTGACACTACAAGAAATATGATAATTAGCAGCAAAAATCATTTTGCTGCTAAAACACTAATTTATAGCAACAAAACTAAAAAATGCTGCAAATGATTAAAATTGCTTTTTTGCCACGATAATTATTGTGACTATTTGTTTCATTAAAATTTCTTTTTGTAACAAAAAAATTTTGCTGCTATTAGTTATTATATATTTACAATAACAATAAAATAATGCTATTAAAACATTGATTTATTATATTAAAATTTAAAAAGTGCTATAAATTGTCAAAATTCAAATCTTAAATAAAAATAATATAAATATAGTCATTAAAATCTAAATTTAGAATTTACCATCTATTTTATTGTATTATTAATTATTTTTACATATCACTTTTTTATACTTTTACGATATATTAATTTATTAAGGACAAGAAAATATTTTGACATATTTTAATTTATATATCAAAATGTTAATAATGAAGTTACTGGGCTAAAATATGAGAAAGCCCACAATTACTTATTATCGAATGTTTTTGCAGCAAAACTATCTTGCTGCTTCTTCTAACACTCTCATTAACAAATATAACAAACACTCAACCAGTCAAGATTTCAGTCCCAATCTAATTGCATTTTCTTCTGAAATCTTCTGAAACCACTCCGGCGGAACACTAACCTAATCACATTTCATCAATCTTCTGAAATTTGTCCCCAATCTTTTGAAATCCATCGCCATTTTCTTCTGAAATCTATCCCCATTCTTTTGAAATCTTCTCAAACTATCATTTCCATATCAATCCCAATCCACCGCCACTTTCTTCAACCCTCAATCGCCATTTTTTCTTCTCATTTTTTGTGATTTTATTTCTTTTCAAGTTGTTACCATCTGCATAACATTAGATTTGTTGCTCTTACTCTCATCTCTCTTTTTTTTGTCATCTTGCTTTAATTTAGTGGCGTTTTGGGGGTAAATTAGGGTTTCAATTGTCTTTTTTATTATAGTTTTTATTATTTTTTATGTTGCACTGACTGTTTGTTTAGATAATTTATCATTTTTTTGTTAGAGATTCATGTATTTGAATATGGTAAAATAGAATTCTCTTTCTAATTGTCTAACATGAATGAATTTTTTAATATATTTTTAAAAGAAATTTGTGATTATATCGAATCGAATCTTACTCCTTGTCGTGGATTTTGCTGCATTGCTGATTTTTGTATTTAGGAGAGGCATGTGCTTAGGACTATTTGTCTTCTTCTTTTCTGTAAGTTCTTTTTTTTTTTTGTCTTTTTTCGGCCAACATGTATACTATATGTTCTTTATGGTCTTTGGTGACACTAAAAGGAGCTTTTTCTTCTGTAGATTTGTTGGATTTCTTGTGAGTTGTGGCAGCACTTGAGGATAACAATATAAGCAAGAACTGCAAGTGGTGTGCCTATTTTGACTTCATTCCATCGATGGAGTTGCAATGATGTGACAACTTTTTAAGGTATTTGCGATTTATAACTAACCTCCATTAATATTAGTAATTAGTAATTGACAACATCCACAAGTTTCCAACTGTTTAAGTTAACGTTAAAAGAAGTTACTATAGATG